>OMLB01062432.1:3285-14970 GCA_900302555.1 Myripristis jacobus
GTGCCTGACATTCCGGAAGCCTGCCTGTGAGGTTTTGGTGACGTGTGCGCACTGCTCGTCGGTCTCCGCTCCGCGCCGGTCTCCTGGGCTCATTTGATTGATTTAAAGTGAATCAGCTGTGTCAAACCCACTCCACGCCTTCTCTCCACCCTTGCGCCGGTAGGAGGACCACTTGCGCCAAGGCGCACGGCGTGCCAAACTTGCAAAATCTACTTGGCCACACCCAGCACGTCCGGCGCAACTGTGCCAAGCGCACAGCTGCGCCGGTCTGCGAAACTAGAGCTCCAAGGCTGTGGGTGGCTTTTACGTAAGTGTAAAGACATGTAATCCTACATTCCCCTATTCTCATAGAGGGGACAGGCAGCCACTGTCTGTTCAGCACCACACCAATATTAGGGCTGCAAATAAGAAGCTTCATCACGTTATGATATTATATTGATTCTTTGGACAGTGATACGATATAAGTCAATATTACAAAGTCTGCCACAATACACTTTTAATTCAATTCAGGGGCCTGCATTCAACATTAGATGATACCATACTCTCATTAACACGTTCAGCATTATATCAACTCACAAAACAACTAAAATATGATTTGATAAGTTTATTACTGAACTCTTTCAGAAATTTAAATGAAAAATATTATTTTCAATAATTAATAATTTTCTTTGCAAATAACAAATGAAATGGCAGCTGTGATACTTCACTGCTCTTTTAGAGTTGTGATTCAGTTTTTGTGCAAAAAAGCTGGTCAAAGCCGGTGAGGAGGAGGCGGCATCTGGCATGCTAACTTTAACTGTAGCGTGAGGGTCAATACCGTGTCTGCTTTTCAGGTGCCCGGCGAGGCTCGTTGTGTTTCCTGAGCGTAACAGCGTTGCTTGTATATAGCATGTGTTTTGTCAGTCGACCTGTTTTTTCTCTTGTCTTTTGAATCCAAAGCATTTCCACACATCTGACTTATTTCCATGAGGGGACCGAATAGCCCCCTCTTTATCTCCGACACTTGTCATTATTAGCACGACACTAGCTAGCTGCTACTATTTCACAATTTCAAAATAAGGGTGGCATGATCTGAAAGATGACGATGATTGATGGTCACACTTTGCATCAATCCTACTGCATCGTTGAACGTTCAATCGATGGATCATTACACCTCTAATCATTATTGTACTTAGTAATGTATTTTTGCGTCATCCTTGTGGATGACTTATTTGCGTCATCTTTTTGGCACGAACGTCCACATACATGCCAAAAAAAAAGAAAAAAAATAGAAAAGGTGAATCATAAAATCGAGATTTTGTCTTTGTAAGTTGTAACATTATAATAGCCACTGAGTGCCCTGTCAAAAGTCTCAATTCACTCCTGTACACAGAACATGCATGCCCAGAAAATCATGTGCAAATCATGCAATCTAGTTCTAGTTCTAGTTCAAGTTGTTTTGACTCACCAGGACAAGCATTGCATCGCGTACTGTAAAGCACAAACAGCACAGTGCTGTCCCTGTTTGGTTTCACACAGACGGAGAACTGACGCGGGGCTGTAACTCTTTTCTTTTCCAATGGATATTTGTTCCCTTTTCAGTAAATTCTGTCCAGTTCTGAGTGCCTGACCTGATTTCACACCCCAAAGAGCCTTCCATTTGCTAACACTGTGTGAGTGGAAGAGAGCATTGTGTGAGTGTGCAAGGGGAGGTATGAAAGACCTTTGTTTTGAGTCGATTCCAGTGTATACTAGACATTTCATTACACACCCAAACACACATGCACAGAAAGAGATGACTTAAGTCTTTGGCCTCATATAACGTGCACAAAAGAATGTGAGAGGTTATAGCGAAAGGAGTTTGTTTCTGCAGTGTCTCACTCACTCACTCTCTCTCTCACACACACACACACACACACACACACACACACACACACACACACACACACACACACACACACACACACACACACACACTCCCTCCCATGAACGCTCACTACCAGCTTGTCCCTTTAATCTGAGAGCTGACTGGCCCAAACTGAAGAACGGTGAAATGTTAAAGGAATGTCAAACAAGCAGACATGTCTCAACATCACAGAAACATTCCTGCCAGGAAACACAGGTGGAGGAGGGCGGTGGGAGGTTTGAAGACGAAGACCAAGAAGAAGAAGAAGAAGAAGAAGATGAAGAAAGAGTGAAAAAGAGGAGCGAGAGGATCAGAGGAAAGGACAAGAACGAGAGATAGGTGAGGGGTGGAGACAAAGGAGATGAAAGGAAACGAGGAAGAGGAGGGGGGGCAATTCGAGGAGTGGAGAGGAGAGAAGATGGAGCACAAGAGGAAGAGGAGAAGAGAGGAACAGAAGTGATATGGAGAAGCGGAGAGAAGAGGACATGAAAGGATCTGTAGAGGCAGGAAAAGAAAGGAGAGGAGAACAGGAGAGGAGACAGATGGGTGGGAGGAGGAGCAGAGGAAATAAAAGAGCAAGGGATTGAGAGGCTGAGAAAAAAGCGAGGAAACAGGAGGGTGGAGAGCAAGAGGAAGAGGAGAGGTAATGAAGAAGGTAGGAAAATGGATGGATCATAAGGTGAGACAAGAGGAGGAAGGAGAATGATGGAAAGGAGATAAGGGGAAAGGAAGGAAGGAGAAATGAAAGATTAGGAGAGAGGAGAAATGAAGAGATGAAATATTGGAGTGGACAAATAAGAGGAGAAATAGAAGAGAAGAATGCAATAAACAAGAAAGGGAGGATGTAAGAAGACAAACAAGAGGAGGCGGGGAATGAAAAAAAAGAAAAATATAGGAGGGAGAAGAAGAGATACGAAAGAGAGGTGGAGGAGGAACAAGGAGAGATGTGAAGAGAGGACGAGGTGATGAAAGCAGACAAACAGGAGGGAGGGAGGATGGAGGGAGCCAGAAACAAAAAAAACAGAGGAAGGAGCCAGATGTGAAAGAGGGGAAGGAGAGAAGATGAGGAGACAAAGGGAGGAGGAGAAGAGAGGAGATTCCTCTGCGCAGTCCCAACACATTCTGTCTAACATCAACCTCCCCTGCTGCGCTTACCATGAAAATATTTGTCTTATCTGTCAGCTGAACAAAACAACACACCACACACAACAACAGGATCTGTGCTGTTGACAGAAGCAAAGCTTGCATCTTAAAGAAACAGTCAGATCTGGAGGAATTTTGATTTACCCATTGGCGTGCCTTCATTTTTTTTTTTATTTATTTATTTTTTAAGAGATAAACAGTGGGTTTTGCATGGGTGTTACTGGCCTTAGGGATGTGGAATTCAATTTGCATGTCAAAACACTACCTTAAAACTTTCAATTTAAATGAGTGAAAAGATGCAAAATCCAAATTATAGACATGAGGCTGTTAGGTGACTGCATGAGGGCCAATTGGGAGCGGTGTGTGTGTGTGTGTGTATGTGTGTGTAATGTAAATGTATGTGAGTGTCTTCAAAAGTCTCTTCAAAAGGATCAAAAAATGCGGAGGATCTTCCAAAGTCATGACATTTTGGATCAGTCTTCATTTAGTTATGGAAGCATTTTAGGGATGGGACTTGAGTTTAGGGTTAATATTAGAGTATTAGGTTTAGGGCAAGGGTAACCGCTGAGGCCATTAAATGGGAAAATCATTTTTTTGGCCCGACCTCTATTTTATTCTATTAGACAAAACGAATACAATGGGAAATTCGCACATTCGCACATTTGCACATTTGCACACTGAAGAAATTACCTTCACAGTCTGTACAAATTCCATGTTCATGCAAGAACTGCGAGAAAGACTTCATCAAAAATGAACACACAGATCTGCACAATCATACTTTGTTGCTGTTGAATCATTATTCTGGTTATTATTCTATCATGGTTGTATCAAAAGCGCACACACCACATTGTGTATCATATAATGAGATAAGTACAGTATATCGTCTCATTAGTCATACTCATTTAATATTGAAGGTGATGCCTCCGACTGCATGTTAATCCATATTTTTCCCACCCATTTCTCTCTTTCTCTCTCTCTATATACATCTATCTATCTCTCTACCTAGATAGAGATAGATAAACAGATATATACATAGATATGCGTGTGTGTATTTGCATTTTTTAATTATCTGAAGATATATCAAGAAAATACGTACATGCATAGTTTTTGTGCTGCAATCTGATTTTTTTCAACAGACAGTCAGACTTGCTGATTATGAAACTTTTAATATGTCTTCTGAGATTGGTAATTGGTAAATATCCTGTCAGAAATTACATTTTAGCTCCAAATGAGGGGAGACCAAAGCCACCTTTGTTAAAACGGCACTAAAATCCAGAGATTGCGCCAGATTGGACACTGACAGCAGGTGAAAGGGTTTGTCTTTCACTCTCCAAGAAAATGGAGGAAACTGAGTCTCTTGTGTCGTGCTCGTTTTTTTTTTTTAATTCCCTGCAAAGGACCCTAAATCATCAGTCTAATGAGAGTATTTGTATTTTTTCCTTTTTGTGGCCGGTGTTAATAAATGCTTTCATCTGCAAAGTCAACGCCTGCATGCTGGTTCATACTTCCCACTCATGGCACCAACCAGCCTCAATCACAGGCATGTTAATACTGGGGTTAGGGGTTAGAGAATGAATGTAGTCAATGGATGTTATAGTAGAATAAATGTGTTTGTGTGTGGGTTTGGAATGCTCTCCTTTGTTGTTATTTTATGACTCTCTCTTTGTTTCTACGGGTTTGAAGGATGGGGGTGTTTCAGTAAACAAATGTCCCTTGCTGTGTTCAGAATGCCATTTAGAATAGAGCAGCTCAAGTCTCTTTTCTGCCAGCAGAGGATTTGTCTTTGTGTATGTGTGTGTGTGTGTGTGTTCAGAGTGCCATTCACATTGGAAGAGCTTAAGTCAATTTACTTCAAAAGGAGTGTGTGCTTGTGTGTGTGTACTGTGTATGTGTGCCTAAATCAACTGTGTGCACGTGTGTCTGTGCACATGTGCCACTGATAGGATGGTTTTGTTGTTTGCTTGCCCATATGCTTCTGTGTGAGCATGTGTGTGTGCGTCTGTGTGTATCTTTGTACTCAGTCATCTATAAGCGTCGACATGCACGTGTGTGCTCTTCCCCATGTGCCTGCATGTGTAAGAACAACCAGGACATTATCTCCTGGGAAATCTAAGTCGGAGGGAAAAAAGCAACATGTCAATAAGGAGAAGAACTCATTTATCCTTGGTGGGCATCGGTCAAGGGTACAGCGGGACACACCAATAATATCACAGCAGGAAGCAAATCCACAGGTCGATAACCAAATATAGCTTGTGCAACTTGAGCTGGAAATGAACTTTTTGACTCACTAGGAAATGTGGCGAGTGAATATCAGCCACTCCGAATTTTCTGATTTTTCTCTCTGAGCAGTGGCAATGCATAACCACAGCACTGCAAAGAATTTCATTACCTGTGTTACCTGTGTATTGCCAATGATTTAACATTGTTCAATTACACAAAAGAGGTTTCTGTTCAAGCAGTATGATTGGTCGAGGACCGTGCGCATTATTCGGGTTCAACAACTGTCAAACTAACAGCTGATTATCTTTCATCTGCAGGTGATTGTGCTTCTGTTGAGCTAGCTAACAACGGACAACAGCGAACTGAAACATTATTCTCCATGTTGCTAACAAGGGATACATTTCTAAATCTAACTTTTGGCTTGGATTATGAAAACTAAAGACAAATGTCACTGTTCATTATATTAGCGATCAAACTCCTCGTCACAGAAGATGAGTTGAACAAACTGGAGAAGAAATGAGGTGCTTCAAGACAGAAGGTATGGGCCCTCAGCTGTGGAAACTGTTGGCTGGAAAGTCACATTGTAACAGATGTAACATGGTGACACATGTAATGTTGCATGAAACAGTCAAGCCTTGAGGCTGGTGTATGTTGCTAAACACATTTTAACTAGACTAGGGACTAGGGACTAACTAGGGAACTAGACTTGTTGGTAGCGCATTATGAATGAATGAATGAATGCTTTATTTTGAACATGTGCGAGTAACACAAGAAAGTAAACTGAAAAACAAACAAACAAACAAACAAAACCCATGAGAATAGTCAAAACAACAATAACAATAGTCACAACAACAATAATAATATGAACCCAACATGTCCAAAAAGGAGTAGGATGAAAGATAAGCTTAAACCTACCCCTTCTCCACTACTCAATTAACAATCAGTCTCCCCAAACATACATATTTACATATATACATATTTACAACTGCGATGGACTGGCGACCTGTCCAGGGTGTTTCCTTGCCTTCCGCCCATTGAGCGCTGGGATAGGCTCCAGCAACCCCCCGCGACCCTTGTGAGGATAAAGCAGTTTAGAAAATGGATGGATGGATGGACATATTTACAAAAAATAGGAAATAAATAGAGTAAATAAACAAATACATAAGTAATTTATGAAAACACCTGATTGTTAAAGCCCTTCTTCCTCCCTGTACCTTGTGAAAACCCTGTGTTTGTACTGCTTTTTAAGCTGGGTCATGCTTGGACATTGCTTGAACTCCACACCCAATCTGTTCCACAACCTCACTCCACAAACAGAAACACAAAAAATGATGTTTTAAGTTGAACTCCCTCCTGAGATTATAACCCCCATCTCTGTGAAAAAACATTTTTTGAATATTTCCAGGAAGTAGATTGTTTATTGCTTTGTACATGATTTGTGCTTTTTGAAAATGAACCAGGTCAGTGAATTTTAATGTTTTTGATTTTAAGAATAGTGAATTTGTGTGATCTCTATCACCGGTTTTATGAATTATTCTTATGGCTCTTTTCTGCAGTACGGATAGTGATTGCATTGTGCATTTGTAAGTATTGCTCTTTATTGCTCTAAGTATTGCGTTTTGTTAAAACGCTAAAACATTATCATTGCTACAAAATCCTAACTGACAGTGATATTTGACAACAAAATCACAGCTGTGATGTGGTTTACTATTCACCTTATCTTTAAATGGATATAGAGATGCAGCCCGTTTACTTTTTTAGTGCTAGCTAACCGCAGCAGTTAATAGAAAAACAGACGGATTTTTTTGAAGTGCTCCCACAACATTGTCAAGCTAGTTAGCAGGGCAATGATGAAACAGCAGTGCAGCACAAAAAAAAAAATAAAAAAACTTCCACCAACTTTTTACATTCTAAAAATAACGTGGAAACACACGGGCCTTCAGTGCTCTATCGCATAAAGAGAGGAAAGACAAGAAGACAAGGAGGGTATAAATTCATTCAGATTTTGTCTGTTCCTCTCCACATCTGGTATCTATCTGTGTGTGTGTGTGTGTGTGTGTGTGTGAGTAGCTGTACTCTGGAGATGGTCTTTGGAAATGTTACCATCTTACAGCAAATGGTCTCCAGTTTGAGTTTCTTACCAGCAGCAAAATGTTTGATATCTCCATGGGGTAAATCTGGCAGTCTTAGTAAGACATGAAGCTTAATGTTTAAAAATGATCACAAGAACTGCACTGTATAATGCTAAGGAAAATACAGGTTGCAAATCTTGATTTCTTTTGGTCTTGCAAGAATATACTGAGATGGCACTTTAGAGAGTTTTTCGTTTTAGCTATTTAAAAAGGGCATCTCATATATTGTGAGTTTTGCGGAAATAAATAAATATGTACAAATAAATACAAAATATAAAGGTGTGCTCCTCATATATTGTAGCTATATAATGTTTTTCAAAGAGCAGAAAAAATAACTCCAGGTTGAACAGGTTCACTGCAAATGCCAATGCTGCCTAATATTACTCAAACAATTTCTATTAGTGACATTAGTCTAAAGAAATGTTTAATTTAGACTTTTCAGTCGCAGATTACTCTGTAAATCAAGGGTGTTCACATTTATGGTAATATATTAGGGCAAGCATGTTACATTTACTGAGTGCAGCTGAGTGTTTTCAGCCTCAGTTTGTTTCATATACATATGCAAATATTAACAAAATTAGCCTTGAGGTGGGTTTAATTTCATATTGTGTTCCACTTCATTGCCATCGAGCCATGTGGCCATGTGGCATAAAATCTACAATTTTTTTAATAACATTTCTGCTTAAGTGGACAGCACATACCATAGCAAGAGGGGCAAACATGAAACAGAGCAAATGGGAAGTAAGAATGGTTGTGATAAGCCTACAGATCTGAGATGAGGTTGAAGTAATGCATCCAGACTTCAGAGAGTTTGAATCACAGGCAAGCTCAACCACTTATGGCGAGTTCTACGGAGTGTTTGCTTAAAGCTGCTATTTGTACCACTGTTACATTAATAAATCATTACCTCATTAATTTGGAGAAATTAGTATAATTAGCATAAGCAAGTGAGACCATCGCCAAGAAGGTTGGCAGCTTCTACTGGCCTCTAATCTGTGTTTTATATTATGTACCACTAGGTCGCATTTCACGCAAAAGTCTGCTGGATTGGAGCTTTACAGCCCAAGGAGCTTTACAAGCCAATGAAACAATTCCAGCGGCATAGCTTCACATTCATGTCTTACCTTGTTGGAACATAAAAGGTTAATAAAAGGCTGTCATCATCATAGGTAGCATTGAAATGGCAAGTGCAAAACTAAACCATAGACTGGAAAAGAAAGTTGAACAGTTGAGCAAACAAGATCAGCGAATGTGATGCTGTGAATACTGGGGCCAAAACCAGTAGCTCTCAGGGTGCTGCCGATGACCTGTTAGCAACACCCGCCACCACCACCCAACAAAGATTTAGGTTTTATAATTATGTATCATTGGGCAGTAGCCATTTTTTCTTTTCTTCAAACATTCCCTCAAATTTTACTCAGATATGGTATTACCAGCTAATTTAAAAAGATAATGCTGTAAGGATTGGAGGGAGAATTTAAAAGCTACATTGATATGGCCACTGCTTTACCCTCTCCTGCCACAAGGGGATGTCTGCACTTTGCTGAGCCTTCTCAGTCTAGAATAAATATTCCATGAGACACATTTAACGCACTATACCGGGGATTTTGAATGTTTGGCTAATTTTTCTACAATTTACCCACATTTTACACTGCAACAAACCATTTTGCAAATCTTATCTTATTAAAATTTCACAACATTGCCATGTAATATACCAATGGTATTTTTTTCCAGCAAGGAGACTGCCACTACTTTTGGGAAAACTAATGTGGACAATTTCATTACGGTGTGGAAAAAAGTCTGAAGTCTCTGAAAGTTCATTTTGATATCGTAGTGGAATGAATGGAAACCAACGGCTGGATAACAGGAAAGGAAAATTATATCAGAGTTATATCAGAGGATAAGATATCGTTGCTATGTGCTAACAATCTATCTAGCTAATGGGGATAGCGTGGTTAAAAATAAAAATGCACAAGAGTAAGCAGCAATCACTCCACTTGTGCTTGCAGAGGAGGATTAATAGTCTATTCTATAGTGATGGAGATAACCTTGATATATCTTCACCAGGAAAATGTGCAGGTCTCTACAGGTGCAGCATGGCTAAGGTAGAGATTGGGAAGCACTTAAACAACTGAGTCTGTAAGAGAATGTGATCACGGCGTATTTCTCCACACAATGAGACTGGTCATGTGACGGGAATAAAAATGACACCGTTGCTATTTTTAAATAACCTGGGACACCTTATTCCCATACTACCACCCAACCCTGATGCAACAAGTAAAGACATAAATTAAGTTACCTCCTCTGGACCGAATCCTTACCTCAGGTGCAATTGAACAATACATTGCTTTTTCATTTTCTATTTTATTTCCTTGCATTATCCCCTGAGACAAATTATCTGCCGAGTATAAGGGTAATAACACAGCTGATGAAGAGCGCTCACAATGTATACAGAGCGGAAACAGCAACTGGAATACAATTACAGTCTACACCTCATTGGAATCATAGAGGATAGAGGATTGTGTTATCTCTGAATGTAATTTGCGTGTGTGTGTGTGTGTGTGTGTGTGTGTGTGTGTGTGTGTGTGTGTGTGTGTGTGATGTTTAGAGAGCCATGGGAGGAAAGGAGTGAGAAAAAAGGACATTGATTTTATGATTGCATTTGATTGTGTTTGCTTGCTTACATATGTGACTCTATATTTGTGTTTCTGTGTGTGTTTGTGCATCTGTCTATGTGTGCTCTGTTTCTCTGTGTCCTTGCATACTAAGTGTACTCATCTAACAGATTGGTGTTGCCTGCATCCCCACCATACTACTGTAATTTACCTGGGCCAAATCAGACATCAGGTAGCAGCATTGTACTGAGACGGACTGTAATTGTCTTGTGTAATGAGCCATGGCCCTCTGTCTGTCTGTGTTCACTAGCAAAGTCCTCCAATTAGCTTTAGATTGTACATTTAGCAAGCTCTAACAGGAGGAAAGTAACCCACTGGGGCTGTTCTGATGCAGCCATCACGGAGGCAATGCTTTTTACTGCATACACCGTCTGTTACAATGCACAATACCAAAAGAGGAAAATACTGTTTTTTATAGTTTGGTGAGATTTTTGGTGCTAACTGCGCATTGCTGTGGTAATCCTGCACTGCATTTCCCAGAGCTGACCTGTCAAACAAAACAGTGTGGACAGTGTGGACTGTGACGCCTTTCTAATTGGATTTTCTGCTGATGATGTTTGAATTTCTGAAGGTGGCGCTCTTTTCTTTGTGGTGGCAATCACTGCTCATGCTAAGTAGCCAGTTCTTGCTGATTTCAAACAAACTGCCGTTGCTTATGTCAGAAATACATCACTCTCTGTGCAGCAGGATATTCCCCCGGATAGAACAGCTTAGGGATCCTGTTTTAGTCTATGATTATGGTTTTAGGTAATTTGACTGAATCATTTTTCACCTTTTTTAATTTGTTAGTGACTGATTGGTCAGTTAAGACATTTTGTGGTAGATAATTTCTGAATAGCGGAAATTAAAGCATGAAGCCTTGCTGCTGAGTGTTGTAGACTAGTGGTACTTCAAAGCCTGTCAATTCATACATACAAGCAACATACATCTTTTACAAGGTAAAACTAATGTAAAACTGTAATAAGAAGGATAATCCACTCAAACGTGGTCCTCCATGGAAAATGAATGACCTTTGTGGCAGTGGGGTTCCTCTACCATTCATTATTTTTCAGTAGAAGACCACCCTGGAGTGGATTATGCCTTACTGAAAATAAATGTGAAAGTATTAAAAATAGAAATAAATCCTACATCATAACTAATATTATAATGATTTTTGTCTGTTGTATTACTTTGACAGCCCATTTATTATGTTATCTCAAGATCTTATGATAGAAAAAGGCATCAGCTACTTCCAATTGTTTGGAAAATCAACCTCTTCTCTCCACAAGGAACAAGGTATGGTTTCACAATCAGCTGACTGAAAGATACATTTGTGCATGAAAACCCTGAAAATTAACCGCTGCAAATGAGTCGCTGTATACAGGTGCAGTACAAAGGGCATAAACAGCCAAGAAAGTTCATTCAAGCAGCGCCCTCTCTGAAACAATAAACGGTGACCTTCGCCTCACTGAGCAAAGTCAACAACAGTAGCATCTGTTTCTTGCTGCGTAATATCAGTCATTAAGCTCTTATTTCTCAATGGGCACGGGGAGAGGAGGCACAGAGAGGGGGGAAGAGAGAGTGCGAGTGAGAAAAACAAAATGAAATAGCAAGAGAGAGGACAGAGAGAGAGAGAGGGGAGATGGAAAGA
>OMLB01062435.1:0-10266 GCA_900302555.1 Myripristis jacobus
TCATTCTCCAGTGAATGAGGAAAAGGAGGGGGTGAACAAATAAGGCAAGATGGGATTAAATATCCAACCACTAACAGCAGGCAACACAGAAACTTACTATCACCACTCAAAAAGCTTAAATAAAGGATCCAAAATGTCACAAAGATACAGTTTAGTCAGTTAAAAAATTAGTTGCATTTAGTGTAGATCACATCAGAACACACACAATCTCTCTTTTATAATAAATTTCAGAAGCATTACCATACAGACATTACTGTAGCACTGAAAGCCCTCATAGGGAAGTGTGACTGTAATGGCACCACAGGAGATAAACACACCATAAAACACCACATGGTCACTGTAAAAACCGCACTGTCATCTGCCACTGACACACTTTAACTCTGTAAAGTAACACAACAGTGGTTTTGTGAGGGTGACTGAGTACGTATCTGTTCATGTATAGACTATATAAAATGCCTATCTCTTTTATTAGCTCTTTGATTTCTGAATTTGAAGATCTCTCTCTCTCTATCTATCGATTTGTATATCTATCTGGAAGAAAAACAACATTTTAACACTGAAGATGAGGCTACATGACTTGCCAAGATGCCATTTTTTGCACTGTAGAAGTAATAGCACCAGTAGCATTGATCGTTTTAGGACCTTAAGTTATTCCTTATGGGATTATTATAGGAATATTGTAGGTTATTATACAGTAAAGTGTCATTTGAGCCGATATGAACCTATCATTCAGGCACAGGCTGAGTCTCCAAGCCAAAAATCCCCCTGAGGCAAATGGGCATAAAGCTTCACGTTGCATGGGGATCTGTTTTTTTTGTGTCTTGTACTTCAGCGCAAGGGTTTCCCAAACTTTTTCAACCGATGGACAAGATTTTCTGAGGAGATTTTTGTTATGTGTGGAGAAAAGAAAAATAGGCGAGGTCAAGCTATTCAAACTTAAAGCATCCCCTTGCTGTTATGGCGACCCCCACTCCCCTACAACTTCATGATAGTCATGGGTCCCCTGATGGTCCCCGGGCCCCGGTGTGGGAACCCTTGCTGTAGCATACCGTTAGCAGTGTCAGTTTATGCCTGGATCTGTCACTCTCGATACATATAGCTGCCATTGTCACCGTTATAACTCACTGTCCCGCTTCGTTTGCATTTACATTTGAGTTTTATCTGATTAAGGCCCTGCACCGTCAACTGATTCGTTGTCTTTACTGAACCACACCTGCCTTTGGGCATTTGGCACACACACACACACACAGACACACACACACGCACACATGCACACAGAGGAACTCTATCTCTCTCTCTCAATGTATCTTGTCATAGCGTTCTCATTTGAACACACACACACACTCTCTCTGGTGTAGGTCGATGTTTGTCCTGTGACTAGATCCTCCCTCCCTCTCTCTCTCATAATGGTATTTTGTCATAGTATGCTCATACACACAAGCACATAGACACACACACACGCACACACACACACAGAAGCATCCACCCCTGCAGAGGTGGATTGTTTGAAGAGAGTGCAGAGCCGGTGCCGCAAGACCGGCTGGTCAGACAAGTCTAACTGTAATGGGAGCGTGTGTGTGTGTGTGTGTGTGTGTGTCTGTCCCATTGTTTCATGTGGCTCATGTCGCACGCACGCACACACAGACACTCACACACACACAAACACTCTATGACTTTTTATGTTTGCCAGTGAGCAGATTGTGCAAATATAAAACCATGTATGCATGCAGCGTGTCTGTTAGTGGCATCCCTGTATTGTGAAAGTCCATGAATGTGCATGTCATCCACCTTTTTTTTCTGTCATGCATCCAATTTCTCTTCATTTTCTCCCTGCCTTACTTTGGAAAGCCATTTTTAATGATTCAAAGTGATTATTTTTCATGATTTAAAGCTGACATTGACAAATCTTGCAGAGATTGTGGAGCAGTAATAACAGCTACATGGGAAAGTGGTAAAAATGGATTTTCCAAAAGATTTAGAGGAATCAAAGCAATCATAAGCATAAGTCACCCTCTTTGCCTGTCCATTTCAGTTCAGCTCAGTGAAATTTATTGCCATGACCATGCAAAAATAGTAAAAGTATCCAGAAACAAAGTAAAATAAAAAATAAACAAAGTGAAAAAGCGAGTAAAAAGAAAGATTAAACCTATTAATATTAAAATAACCATCATTTAATGTCACTATCATAAAACCCGTCAGTCAAGTTGGTGACTAAATCACACATATCATATCATATCATATCATATCATATCATATCATATATCTCATATCTTCTCTCCTCTCTCCCCTGCAGTCTCCATCTTCCCTCCGTCCAGCCTGACGATGGAGGCAGAAGCCAGCCCCGCTGAGGCGATGCCACTCTGCCTCACCAAGCGCACACACACTCTCTCTGACACACGCGCACGCGCCGAGCTGCCGTCGTGCACAGTGCTGGGCCAGCCGCAGAGCCTGGCGGTGGCGGCGGCAGCGACGGTGGTGGCAGTGTCAGAGGAGAGGTCAGAGGTCAGGAGGAGGTCGCAGGGCGGCTCCACGTATGTCCGATCCAAAATCAAGGTGAGGAAATGACGAAGGGTCGATGGGAGTGCTTTTAAAGTTCAGATCCTGTCCTGACAAAACTACTGCTGGTTGAGAGGGGGGCTGTGTGTTAGTTACAAGTGTTCAGATGGATCATTTTCATTGATCTGAGCTATAGCAGTAGCCTCTGAAATGCACAAACAGTATCTGTTTACCTTTATAGCTTAGAGTTTAGGTTGTTTTGGTTTGTGAATGTAATATTACAAACACTGTTTACTCTCCAATCTCCTGATAAGTTTCCTAATAATTTCAAAGCTCACATTGCAAATCCGTCATCAGCACTGCATGATGAGGAGGGAAGGGTTTTAGGTGCTGAAGAGTCTGATTGCAGCATGGTGTATTTTAATTCAGGAAAGAAATATTTCCATACATCGCTTGCTCAATATTTAAAAACCACAGGTTGTTGCTATTTTATTAAGTAGTGGGCTGGCTCTTTATGGCTAAAAACTTCCTAAATATTCAATAAAGAGAAGGGCTAAATGATAAAGTAAAGTAAAGTAAAAAATAATATTTCAATAAATTTTAACGACATTGCGACTGTGTTTTATTTGCATGTCAGTAGTCATTTTGGTGACCTGCAGGTAAGTTTCATAGCAGCTGGGTGGGTATTTCTTTTTGGAATAAAGTCAAAGTTAGGAAAAACATTGTCGTCATAATTATGGTTGAAGCTTGTTTAAACGTTAGTAAATCTAGTAAAAATGTAACTGTTATATTTATTTTATATTTTTTTGTTTGTTTGTGTTTCTCCCACCACAGGTAACTACAGGCGAGTTACCCCCTGAAACTTCTCCCCATCCTCTCCCTCTTCCTCCCATCCCTACCCAGCCCACCTTCACCACAGACATTACCATGGCTCCCATTGCCTTGACAACATCCACTGCCACCCTGCCACCGGTCACCACGGTTACCAGATCGGCGGGAAGTAAAAGTTCATCATCAGGGACGACAGGAGCATTTGTGTGCCAGGTATGTTAATGATCCTGGTGGTTGGTGAAGGTTATATTTAAAGGGCCATTGAGCAATCAATGACTTTTATTGACCTCTATCGGTGACTAGTAGGAACTGCAACAACACCAGCTACAGAGCACAACCCACCTGAGCTATGGTGGCCCATAAGTGACAGAAAGGACATCACCTTTTCCATCTTTTTTCCATAGAATGTGTCTGTCTCTTTCTAGCTTTCATAGCTGAAATTTTGGATTCTGGTTGCTAGCTGACAGCATCGTCCTACATTGCTGCTGCTGAAAATATGTGTTGAAGGATTACAGGGATTTAATTTAATTATTCAGCTTGGGGAATACATTAAAATAATGTAATGTGAATTGACCCTGACCGTGTTGTGGTTGCGTTCAGGTTTGCCAGAAGACTTTCCAGTATCAGCGGATGTTGAACAGACATGTCAAGTGCCACAACGAGACCAAGAGACACCTGTGCGACTTCTGCGGCAAAGGCTTCAACGACACCTTTGACCTCAAGAGACACGTACGCACACACACAGGTACGGGATGCAAACATACTACCCCTTTTCATGCCTTTACACACATACACATGCAAGGTAACGTCAGCTGCTGCAGTGTCATTTGAATTCCCCCTTAGGGTGGTCAATAAAGGTAAATCTAAGACTAAATAAGGGAAGCATCAAAGTATCTTACACGCATTTAAACAGACAAAACACACACAGAGGCACACATGCACACAGTTGCAAGCGTTTGGGCATCTTTATTCTGAAGGTCTAAAACTGAAACTTGTTCTTCCATGGGTCCAAGTTCATGAACACACAGACACATGGATGATCATGACGCACATTTGCACACCCTCACACACTCTCTCCATGTCTCTACCCTAGGAGTCCGTCCCTACAAGTGCGAGTTGTGCGACAAGGCCTTCACGCAGCGTTGCTCCCTCGAGTCCCACATGAAGAAGATCCACGGCATCACCCAGAAGTACGCCTACAAGGAGCGACGCAACAAGCTGTACGTCTGCGAGGAGTGCGGCCACACGGCGGGAACTCAGGACGACCTGATGGTCCACCTCCACTCGCTTCACCCCAACAGTCCCTTCCTGAAGAGCAAGGCGGCAAGGAGAGCAGGAGGCACAGGAGTTGGAGGACGAGCTGAGAAAGAGGAAGGATCAGCAGGAGGATCCATGCCGTCGTCTCCACAAGGCGCTGAGAGCGACGATACCACTGGTTCAGCTGGACAGTAGAGGGAAGGATGGGTGGAAGGAGGGATGAGAGGGAGAGAGCGGTGTGCAAAGCAGTCAGAAGATGAACCGAAAGGAGATGGATGAAGGATGGATGCAGTGAGGTGAATAAGAAAGGCAGAAATGGACAAAAATGGATGGACTTGTTGGTCAAATGTATAGGAAGTAACCTCAATGGGAATCATGTACCAAATAAGGCCAAGTCTCACATTAGGTGACATATTTTACATGAGATTATAATGCCTAAGAGATTATTAACATATTCCTCACATTAGTCGGGTCTTTCCAATAGCAGCATCATTTTCTTCCTCTGGTTTGTATATGAATATCACCTGTGGGGTTTTTCTGTACAGTGAAAAAGTTTTCTATGAAAAAATTACTTTATTCATTAAAGGGAGTAATATATTACTTGAGAATGTATTTTGTTTTGTGTTATGCATTGCCTTAATTATGTACCATACTTTTCTTTAGGATATTAAGAGCAGTGCCCTTATATTTATGTGGACTGTTGATGGATGATTGCATTGACTTCATGATGGCGCCGTGGGCCAAACGCACAACTGTCCTTTTACACTGTAAGCACAAGAAGGGAATTGCACTGGATAAAATGGTTATTTTCATGGAAGGATGCAGCTGTGCCTTCCTTAGTTCCTGTGCAGCCAAAAATGATGAACACTACCTTCAAGTTCCACAAGGTTTTGCATCAAAAGTTCCTATAATTTGAACTTTAGCCCATACAACTGCCAATGGTATTCCGTTGGCTGGATGGTTATAGGCGGACGTTCTTTGATGGTTCCGTCTTAGGATATGAAGAATATCCCACTTCCCTTGACTCTCAACTTAGGGTACACTAAGACGCGTCCAAGCTTGTGGAAAGCATGGAAAGCAGTTCGGTTCTTGCACTTGTCGTGTCAAAGGACAACAAGAATGAGAGCCTTCTGGTTTGACCGTTCTTGAGAAATGACTCATTGTGGACTGCTTGTGCCTTTAGTTACTGGTTCAAGACGAAGGCGTAAAAGTGTCGTTGTCGCTCTCTGGCAGCAACATGGAGGTCTCGAACTCTTGGACAACAGTGACCCAACCATACCTGAGATCAACCTACTGAATCATTTGAAATTGCTCTGCATGGTGGTGTCATGTCAATTCCTCGCATGTAAATGTCAGTTCCTCAAATCAAAGCAGCTAAATGTCATAATGTACTTCTGCCAGTTCCAGGCCTGTCAGAGATACTCTGCGTTCATGGTGCTGTGAGATTGGCCTGGAGGTAATTAATGCAGTCACAGCTTATTTTTATGCACTGGTCTGTTTGTCATAGGCAAGGGCTTGGCACACATAACCACTGCTAAGTATACTGACTACCACACCCTTCTTCTGATTGACTAATACATAAGTAAATCTGAAGATCACTTTGCCAGTTGTTCTTGCCTTGTTGACATGCCTCCCTTGAATTGGACTTGTTTCGGTCTCAAGTCACCATTAGGCCTAGACGTTGACCCAACTTTTTTTCTACCTTGCTAAAGCCAACCTAGATATTCATCGTCTCCACCTGGTCTACCTTTGTTTATTTTATCCCCGGCATCACAAACAACTTAAGAGGTTGGACTTGTGTATAGTATGCAATGGTCCTCAGACCTCTAGGAATTGATTTGTTGGATGTTGAAGGGTTTCTTACAACGGTCTTGCAGATAGTGATGAATTTCTGTTGATCCTTAAACTCTCAACTTTATTTTGACATATGCAAAAACATCCGCCCATTGAGCTCTGGGATAGGCTCCAGCAACCCCCCGCGACCCTTGTGAGGATAAAGCGGTTTAGAAGATGGATGGATGGATGGATATGCAAAAACATGTGCACTGCCTATTGCCTGTTTTGGTCTTTGTCTTGATTTGCTCCTTCAGTCTTGGCTTGGTCCTGACCTTCAGGCACAGGAACTAAACTGGACTTACCCCAGTTTTGATATGGAGTTGACTATACTGTAGTCTTCAGCCCTGTAGTGAAGTTATACTGATTATACTGATCGTGTCAGTATGGTGTCCTCTGGGTTGGTTTTATTAGTGCCATATTACATGCCAAATGAATGAATTCAGCAGTTGCTTGCTAGAAAGAACATAAAATTGGGAGCTGTGATTCCACATTAATTTTTTAAATATGTTTGTTTTTCACATCACATTACATCACTTTGCCTAACTCGTGTATGCCTCAGATTATAGAAGAAAGTTGCTCAATGAGAACAAGTTGGTTCAAAGAGACCATAATGTTTACATGACTCATATCATCACACGCGTCCAGGGAAATGGAAAATTACTTCATTTACAGCTGTTTTTGTGTGATTGGTAAGCAGCAGGTCAGTGGTTAGACTCCTCAGTTCACTCCATATCTGGATGCAAATCTGTGTTTTGTGGTCGGGTTTAGTTTTCTTTCAGGTTAATCAAATCAAGGCATGTTTTTTTCTTCAGAATAAAAAAAATGGAAATTTTGTCATTGTTTATCCCTGATCCATAAACAAATTGAATGAAGTCCCTCTTCCTATGATGTGAATCGCTGTTCCGCTTTGAACAAGGTGAATGTTCACATTGGGGAACATTACCCAATTAAGTTCAAATAATTCCATCTTCTGACATACTGTTGTTTTCTGTAGGCGTAAAGGGGGCAGGGTAAGCAGTCAATTCAATAATATTCAACAGAGCATTTCACTTTCATCTTAGCAGTCATTTCCTCAGGTCTTTTAGTGGTTTTAAGGCTCTGTAACCAAGCCAAACCACTGCCAAGAATGTCAAAACAAGACGGGCATCAGTCATCATCAAATCATGTATACCTTTTTATTCCTGAAATGTTATTTATTTTGGAACATATCCGTCTTCCTCAGAACAATATGTTAGAGTTTGAAACATGGTGTATATGGGATATTGTATTATGTAAATATTTTCTGTGAATTTCTGTTGCGCTGTGTGTCAGTGTCAAAATGTCTTGCTTTTGCCCTCCAGTGCAGTAAACAGCCTGATTTTGTAACATTAAATGTGCCTCCTTGACCTCAGCATCGGTGTTTCATTTAAATTCAACAACTGGGAGCTGGTTATGCTTCTCACTGGCGTTTCCAAACTTTGTGTGCATGCATGAAAATACAGTTATTTACCGTGTTGTGTTTTGCCAAGCCTTATGTGTCAGGGAGAGGGAGAGAGAGAGGCTGTGGGCGGGATGTGTGAGGTTGAATTCTTGTCTCTGTTTGGTCTTGTTGGAGGAATCCAGCCGGCTCGTTTCACACTGAAGATACCTGGAGGCAGATTCAGGTGACACCCAAATAACGGTCTTGCAACTAACTGACAAGAGGCTTCCATGTAATTTGGTCAGTTAGTAACCTGGACCCAGCGTTATGACTTAAAAGCACAATGTGTCATGGCCTACCTATCGATCAATCTGCCTATTTGAATAGATTAATTAATTCACTCATTTATTATTATGTTGATTTGCCTTTTTACCTTGTTTGTCTGGTTGTTTACGCATTTAGTTGTTAGTTTGGGTTTTATTTATGAATTCATCCACTCACTTAGATTCTTATTTACAGTTGAGAAGACAGTCTGTTCTGGTGTTCGCCGCTAGATGGCGATATCACACATTTTGTTCCTCTGGCGTCTCTGTCGATCACGTCACTTTTGTGAACCAGGAAGTGAGCGGTGTCTTTGAAAACAAGGCGCCAGCTCCCGCAGATTCACTGAAAGGTGAGCACATTTCCAAGTACAGGCATCACTTTTCTTTTTTTTTTTAAACAGTTCCACCTTTTTAAAAGACATTTTAATTAGTTCTTTTTTTTAATCAGTCCAGTCAGTTGGTTGTCTGTGCAAACTTTCACAGGGCAAACTGCTGCGTGGTTTCTGCTAACTTTAGCGTTTAGCCTGGTGTTTACTTGCGGTCACATTCACATTAAACTGATAAACAAAGTCATTGTCGGTTTTATATCCAGTCGGGGCCGCTTTAAGGAGAAAGCTGAGGAGAACATAACCCAGCGACGCCGTTACCTCACGTATGGAGAGACGCCAAACTCCATTAGAAATATCTGGCAACATGCAGAACAGGATTAATTCCTGTTAGCGGTGAACGACACACACATCTTAACACATTTACCGAGTCGACATGATCCACTGGAAACTTCGGCACTTCACCAAACAGCCCCCTTACTTCAACACGACCTCTGCTTTTACGACAGCACCACAGCTGTGTTCGCGACTTAGCATTTCGGGTAACGTTCGGTTGGCTGAGAAACCGGTGTCATAAACAACAAAAGAATACAATTTTAACCAAACTGGCTCTGCTTGGTGTTTAGGATGCTAGCCGAAATGAAGAGTGGACACCAGAGATTTGTTAGACGTCTTTAGCTAACTTCTACGGGGTTTGTACGTTTACCAGTATGAAAGGGAGCGTTAAATTCCCATTTTATTAAATGAAGTTTGGCGTGAAGCGTTACCTTGTGCAAGACGTACTTTAGCCACATATATCCGGGAAAGGAGGACGGGTTTCGGTGAACTTCCGTGTGAAAAATAGATTTTACATATCAACATACGACTCAATACAGCAGGCTGCACCAAATTTAACTTGTACGTGTACCTGAGCAGCAATTTTAGGATATAGGCCTTCCTCTCTCCTGTGTCCCAGCCTGCACAGCAACAGCAAATAGGTTCCCTTTGCATCCAAGTGTGCCTTTAAATCATTCTGTCATCTGTGTTTGTAAGGGGTATTTTGCTGATGTCCTCAGATTCAAAGTGATGCCAGGTTCGGAGTCGGTCCGGTTGGGTCGCAAACGAGCCCTGCCCACCTGCCCGAACCCTCTCTTCCTCAAGTGGCTCACCGAGCTGCGGGACCAGGCCAGAGAGAAGGGGCTGAAGACCCAGCACGTCTACCAGAAGGTAAGGCTGGAGGCTGGAGGCTCAGGTCTGCTGTAATCATGATGTTTTTTCTTTACACCTCAGGTAGCTCCATCATATTTTCATCATTTGATTTTTCATGCAACAGTAGACTAATCAGTTTTGATAGAAAATAACACAGTGCCACAGACTAGAATAAAGCTCGTTGACATGATAAATAGAGAAACATAACCTGCTCAGACAATGCATGAATTGCCTTAAATGACTCCTAACAGGCTTCATCAGATGCAAATAAAAATGTGCAAAACACTGATTGTGTTCAACACTGAGAAATAGACAGAAAAGATTCATATGCAAGTGCAAAAACATCCAAGAAATCTCTCTTAAAATTATCTTCAAAAAGGTCCGGGAAGGTTGCAAGTTTACAAAAAATTCCTGACACAGGTGACAGCATATTTTATGTCATTGTAGACTAAGTGTCATTTCTTATTTTGTGTAATTTGTTGTGAAAATCATCTCCAGCTGTAGACGACTGTGGCTCATGATTGCAGTCGCTGTCAGAATACATTATATTAAACAATGGGCAAAGTCTTCAAGTCCAGCCAAGACTTTAAGGCTTGGAAAAGGCATTTTG
>OMLB01062441.1:16269-81225 GCA_900302555.1 Myripristis jacobus
CGCTCTGTTCCTGTCAAATGGACAAATAAAACACAATCCAGACAGTCGGCCAGCATCATGTTACATATCTGTCCCTCATCTCGGTTACCCTCCAGACGTGAAGATCAGCTGGTTCCATGGGGACAAGGAGATCAAGCAGTCGGACTTCTTCAGGATGTCCCAGTTTGATGACAGCTGCCAACTGGAGATCTCCAGGGTTTACCCCGAGGATGAGGGCGAGTACACCTGCGTGGCCAAGAACAAGGCCGGCACCGTGTCCTGCTCCGCCTCGCTCACACTCGACGGTGAGTCCGAACAAACACCTTCACTTCTGTGGAGAGTGAACGATAATACTTTACTGCCTCCAACAGGTGGTGCAATGCTACCGCTGTGTTGTAAACAACAATAATGCTACATGGTCTGTTCTCTAATACTAAGGCTACGTCCACATGGTGACCTTTTTTTTTGTTTGTTTGTTTGAAAACACAACTTGCTCTTCTTGTTTCAACCTTCAAACCTGAAAAGGTTTTTGGTCACAGAAAACTGGGCTCCTCAGTAAAACAAGGAATAGTAGATTTTTGTGAAAGGCGTCTGAACAATGCCTGCATTTAAATTACAGTGCAATTAAACTAAACCTGATGACAGACCTTCAAGGACCACGGGAGGACCAAGAAGATCTGGTAACTTCTTGTTCACAGAAAACTGAACTTCTGGAAACCTTATTTTCAACAGCCTCGATTCAGTAGTGACTGTTAGGGGGAGCTCAGCGCTAATATTCCAAGGGGGAAAAAAACAACAACAACTCAGAATTACTGAGATTAAAGTTGTAAACTGATGAGAGAAAACTCACAAATTTAAGAAAATAAAACCTGAAATTCTTGAGATTATAAAGTCACAGAACCTAGTTTGTTCTTCTCCTGTGGGATCCAGTCAGAAGGAAATCCTGCTGGTTTGAGTCCAGAATCACAATCTTCTCCTCAGCATCTGGACTCTGAGGAGATGTTGCTTGAGCCGATTAGAATCTGCTGAGGTGATCTGCTGCAGGCCTGAGACACGGCCTGCAGCAGATCACCAGCAGAGTTTTTTCTTGTAAATTTATGACTTTAATCTCAGAAATTCTGAGTTGTTTCTCAGAGTATTACCCCCCACAATGGCCTTCATGCCATCATAAGATTGTGTGGACAAAGGGAATTTTATTTTTTTAGACAAATAAATAAAATTGTGTTTTCCAAACAAAAACAAACAAACAAAAAAATCTGTATTCATGTGGACTTGGCCTTGTACACACAAGCATTTAAATCCAACAGCTCATAAAGCCAATGAAAATGCTTCCTTTCAGGGCAAAAACAAACTGTCGACGCTCCTGATTCTCAGTGGCATGTCTCCACCAGCCTCACCAGTATAAAGAAACCTTCTATTGGCCAAAAGCCCACTTTCCTCCACCCAATAACAAGCTGCACCGTGCCGCATGGGGAGGTGGCCCGGTTTCATGCTTGTGTGTCCGGCATGCCAAAGCCCGAGATCGGCTGGTTCCATAATCAGCAGCCGGTTAAGCCCACAAAGAACATTGTCTTTCATTTCGATGAGATGACAAACACCGCTACGCTGATCATAGTTGACGCTTTCTCCGAGCATGCTGGACTGTACACCTGCAAAGCAGCCAATAACGCCGGAGAAGCTGTGTGCTCTGCTACCCTCACCGTAACCAAAGATGAAGGTAACGTCTGGATCCGGCTCCGGCTCCGGCTCCGGCCAGTCAGCATCCGAAAACACAACCCTGTTCCCATTCCCTCAGATCAATTAACCTTACTGTTCCAAAGCTTCCCTGAACCCGACATTCCTTCTCCTCGTCTTAACCTTCAGCCTCCTCTCTTCTAGATTCTCCTCGTACTAACCCCACCCTGAGGAGACGCCGGCCTCCCTCTTGTCGCCTCCCTCTGCTCCTCATTCACAGCATGCATTTCCTATCGGCCCATGTTCATACAAGGCAGCGGCAGGTTTAACGATGCCCAAGCGTGCTCCATCCGTGGCCGTCGTTTATCACCTGAGTTTCACCATGTCCGCTATTTTGACACCGACACCTTCTGCTCATTTGCAAGTCCTGCAAGCGATTCATGAGATAAACCACCTGCTTCTGTCTGGGGATGAAATTGAGCTAATAAAACATTAAAATTATGGCTGTTGATTAAAAAAAACAATCCAAACATGATGTAATAACAATATGAATAATAATAATAATAACATAGCAGTGGAGTGATTCATATTACTTATTATTCATTAGTTGGCCTATTTATTATAGGCCAGCACAGACCAACTGCTTTATCAGGATTTTATTTTAACCATCACCTCATCATCCAGCTATCCCTTCAAACCAAACTGATATCCTGCTGGGTTAGGGTTTCATCTGTCCTGCCAAAACTTCCTGTTTCAACAGGAAATGCATCTAAACAAGAAAGTAACAGTCCATTTCATTCGGTCTTTAGAAATGTTCATATTATTGTTTAATGTTTAATCTGTCGTTGTGAGTGCTGCCGACGTCACTCGCCCCTCTGGGATAGTTTAATGTGATTTTGCCATGGAGAAGGAAAACTTCAGATTATGCAACAAAACCTCCTCTCTGAATACGTGAGTTTCTGCTGGTGAAAATCTATTTTTTTCCTTTACTCTAACAGTTTGAACTCAGCCAATTACGGTTGGTTCTAAATGTGTATAAGCTCCTTAACATGTTGATTCTCATTAGCTTTCACCTGGGACACCCCCCCGCCCGCCACCCCCACACCCACACGCCAGGAAAACTCTGGATTTTGCATGAAACTCACTCATTTAACCTCTCTACACCTCCAGGAAACTGCAAACCTTTCCTTTTTTTTATCCATCTCTGCAATAACATGTGTTTGTATCACTTATTTCTCACTGCTTTTCACCGGGCACATCATGCAAATGTATTTATATTGTTTGTATTGCTTAATTTGTCTCCCAGACATCCAGTTTGATAAAGTATGTGTTGTAGTGTTGTGTTATCTGTGGTGAAAAAGCGGAATCTACTGGATTGGAAACTATAAAAAATAACAAGTTCTGATACCCATTTTTTAAAGGAAATTAAACGCTCTTTTCTTTTTATTTTCCTGTTTGAACTTGAAAGAAGATTCGGCAGATAGCATCTGCAGGAAGCGACTGCACAGTAACCTTGTGCCGGGAGGAAATGACCTGGTAGTACATGCACTGTTAATTGTAATTACAAAGCAAAAAGAGAATTATGACAATACAGAAAAAAAGTCCCAGTTCCATTTGTTTTTCATGTAACTACAATTATTTGTGAAAGTATCAGGTTGTTTCTTCCTGGCGCAAGTTTACGATGCAGAACTTTCCTGCAGATGCTACCTGCCGAATCTCCTTTGCAATTCAAATAAGAAAAATGTTTAATTTCCTCAAAAATGTGTTCTGGGACTTGTTTTTAACTAACTGATCCCAGGCAAATAATGATAATACATAACCCAACACTGCACCAAAAGTTCAGTTTTGCCTTAAGACCTGCACTATACCACATGACACATCGTCTATGTGAGAATGTGGGTGGAAGGTTTGAAGACCTTCACATGTTGATTTGTCCCTCGTGGGATCACATGCTCACAGTCTGCAGGTGAAACGGCAGTCTGAATTAATGGACCCTCTCTCCTCCACAGTGACTCACGTGAGGGAGCAGATTGAAGCCAAAATCGAGCAGGAGGTCAAAGGTAAGGTCAAGGCAGATTTTTGACATCATTGCATAGCACACCAGATGCACAGATCATTGCCACACGTAGTGAACCAGCATATTGGAAAAGGGGCAGTTCAGCCAGATCTTTATTCTGCCAGTTTGAATGTTCACTCTGAAAGTAGCCTGATCGTGGGAAACTCTAATCCAAACTGTGTTTCAGTAGATGTGACTTGTTTTTTTTAGTGAGAAAGCAGTAGAGAAACTGTTGTGAAGAAGGCAGTTGTTGGCATGGATTACTTGGATTATTGTTGGCCTGTATCTATAGACCACTTTCAGAGTGTATAAATATGACATTATGTTGAACTGTCCCTTTAAATTGTATTTTCTTTTTCACAGTGCATGTCATTTGTATACATGTCTTGATAAAAAATGTTTATCATTTGTATTATGCAATATGTTACGTTGGGAGTATACCATGGTTTCCTCCAGGCGAGCGCTGATAAACTTGCTTGTTGTACCAGTTTTTGAAACATGGGATTTGCATCCATCAATCCTCTCCTTTGGCATGAAGGTTCCTATGATCTGTTTCCCAGAAAAGGTGTAGGATGCGTATCTTTTAAAGCCTCCAGATGTGAAATGCCTCTTTAAAAGATATGGAAATAGCCACATCTTTTCATGTTTCCCTAAAGTTTATTGCATCTGGAACTGATAACTTCCTCCTGCAAAATATTTCTTAGCCTGGCTTGCAGATAGTGGGATGTGATTCCTGTGGTTTGCATTCTAAATAACACCAGTAAACTATATTAGTTCGAATAAACGCCTTCTCACACAATTGTAGAGCTTAATTTGAGCAAGTTTGATTAAATAACCTACTATTTTTGGAAAGCTGTGCCTGTCATTGATATTTGTATACCGTTTATCCCGTCTAAGTCTAAGGATTAGAAAGGGCGTTTATTCTCCTGTCTGCAAGTCAGGTAAGGAATATTCCAGCACAAGCATAAACCCAAAACAAAGACCAGAAAGCAAAACAAGCAAATGTCCATAGCCCATCAACTTATCTTGAATACATTTATGCTTTTTTTGATAAGTAATTTATCTTTTGAAGAAATTTCCACAGAAGAAGGATCAAAACTTCCTGCAGGTTTCTAATAAAAAGAATCAAGTCTTGCGTTTATTCGAACAAATATGGTGAGTGAAATTGTTATTTTTTTATGGCATTGTGACTTGTAGCATGCATTTAATTTTTCCATTAATGATTCATTCAAATTCCTTTGGCTTCTTTTTACCCCTGGAGGATGTGTTGTACTGATAGGTGTCTGTTTGTCTTCGCAGAGTTGTTTTACAATGAAGGTAAAGCAGGAACAGAGAAGAGCACGACGGATCTCACCAGGGGCAGGCAGCTACGAGGAGCCTTCTCAGACACCGAGGACTTCCTCGATCACGGCCTGGTGGCAGCCAATCGCTGCTCCAGCAGAACCTCTTCCATCAGCTCATGGACAGAAAACATCAAACCCTCTTTCACCAAGAAACTCAAGTTTCAGTCGGTCCTAGAGGGGGACCCAGCAACGTTAAAGTGTAAACTGGTCGCCTGTCCTCCACCAACTATTCTCTGGTTCCATAACAATAGGCCTATTCAAAAAGAGCGTAGACGCAGAATCTGTATGGAGAGCAGAATGCATATGCATACCAGCAGTCTGGTTATTGATTCTATCAAAGAGAAGGACTCAGGCAGTTACAAGGTAATGGCAATAAATACAGAAGGTTCTGCAGATTCCACAGCATCACTTCTGGTCTCACTGAGGGAAGAGCAGTCTGCTAACTACCTGAGCTTTGTTAGGCGCTCTGCAAGAGCCCATGAAAGTATAGACTCCATTGTGGAGCAGAGGAAAGAAAGGAAAATTAGGGTTGACCTCAGATGTGTAGGGTCTCCATTTGACAAGATGTCTAAAGTCCATCAGGGACGATCCAGATCTAAGACTGCTCTGGTTCGCACAGTTTACTTCAGGTCTGCTTCGCCGTCCAAAACCAAAGAGTCAGACAAAGAGTCTAAACGTTTGGAGACTGCTTCTGAGCGTGCCCGGTCCCCTCCCCCCATGTTTGACACGTCCGAGCGGTTCAATGACAGGTTCAGTGATATCTACTGTGACCGGCGCACAGGCGCCAGGTTCAGCGACAGGTTCAGTGACAGGTGCAGCGACAGATACAGCGAGAGGTTCAGCGACACTGAAAGCCTGCACAATGAGGTAAGGGCAAAACTTACCACACTTCAAAAGGCTGTCAAACGCAAGAAAAGGCTATCCATCTCAACTATGTCTTCCTCTGAGTTTGATTTAGAGTCAGTAGCGAGTGAGTCGAGCTATGCCGACTATGTAGATAAGCTTAGAGTCAAACCTGCTTCTCTGCCTGATGTGCAGCATTTCAGCCGACCATTTGACTTGGGAGAGAGTCGTAGGGAGTTTCAAGGTAAATCCTCAGGCACCAACTCTCAGAGTGGGGAGCCCTCCCAGCCTCGCACAAGGCACTCGTTTGAACCCCAGTCCAGAACCCGGGCCATTCAGATCATGAGAGGTGAACTGGTTGATGTGATAGTGCCACAGGAGGGGCGAGAGAGGACGGAGTCGGGTAAAATTTATTCTGAGACACAGAGCGATAAACACCCAGTGACCTCAGTGGAGTGTCAGGTAGAAACTGCAACTAAACAAAGGCAAGGTGAGAATCAAGGTGAGGTCACTGAGCAGAAGATGGAAGCTGCAAAGGTTGAGTTGGATCTCTTTGAAGTACCATACTCTGAAAGATCCGGATACACAGAAACTAAAGCATACATTGAGGGTAGAGAGGGTAACATTGTGCCTACTGATGAGGAGGCATCATTCAGAGAATCACCCAAGAATAAGCCAGTCAAATCAATCAAGGAAAGGTTCCTTAGCGACATAGCAACAGCAGAGGGTGCAGTGAGAGACGTAACTGAGCCATACAAAGAGGAGCCTGCTGAAGAATCTTTGAAGGCTCATTATGAGAAGAGCCTGGAAGCTGATCGGATGGAGTGTGAGGAGAAACTCCTGGCCCTGCGCATCAGGAAATGGCAGAAAGGGATGCGGATGTCAGAAGAAGAGACATTTGAGCCTGAAATTGATCTCCCCATTCCAGCAGAGCCTCAGTACATGGAGCCTGCAGAGCACATTTACACCCATGAGGATGTGTTTGAGAACAAAACAGCTGTGGTAGTTGAGGCCTCTCTCCCTTCTTCCCACAAGTCACCCAGAATGAAAGTTCGGTCAGAAGATCCTGAAGCTGCTACATCGTCAATGCCTAAATTGCCCAAAGTGAGCATGACAGCAGAAGAAGAAGATACCTCTGCCTCCTTGCTTAAGACGTTGCCCAGAATGAAGGCCAGAGCAGGAGAAACGGAAGCTGGAACATCAACCGTGCTGGCCCAGAGATCCCCCAGAGGGAAACCCAGAGGAGCAGAGATGGAATTTGAGGCATCAATTAGTATGAAACTCAGAGCAGAGAAACCACTGTTTGAGAAGACAAGGGAAGAGCGTGAGTTGCAGCTGTCGAGGGAGAACATCTCTGAACTGAAGTGTGAGAGTGAGGAGTTTGCCAGCGAGGAGGAGGCCCTGACTCAGAGAATAATGAAATGGCAGCAGGATGTTCTGACTGAACAAGAGCAGTCTGTCGAGCTGGAGTCAGACTGGGTGGGGGTGTACTCACCATACCAGGCTGAGAAGACCTCTGCCTCTCTTTCAAAACCAGTGGTTCAGCCTGAAGTGGCCCGGTGCAACAAAACATTACCAGAGAAGCAAACAGCTAAAGAAAAGTTCCTCCTGAGTGAGTCGGTTCCTGTTGGGTTCCAGGATGAACAGGATTATGGTCTACAGTGGCCACCCGCTGGTGAGCTGCCGACAGAGGGCCGCGAGACCAGACTGCAGACGGACAGCGAGTACTTTGTCAGTGAGGAGGAAGCATTAGCTCAGCGTATTCTGAAATGGCAACAGGATGTTGTAGAACAAGAAGAAGTTGCTGAACTGGAGTCAGACTGGGCTCTGGATGAACAGCAGTACAAACAAACTGGCACTGGGCTACCATTAGAATCTCCTGTTCCACCATTTGATGCCACTGGAGTTCACCAAGCTGCTGAATCCCGTTATGCCAGTGTATCTCATGCGCCGTACCCTTATGAACTTCCAGATCCACATGTAGAAGAAAGCCATAAACCAATGCAGGAGCCAGCAGCTGTTAGAAAACCTTCACCTACTGTCATGGCTACTTATGGTCCTGCATCTCCATTAGAAGAGACCTCATCTACACAACTGCCTGGTGGTGCCCTGCCGGGAAGAAAACCTTCACCTGCTTATGATGCCAGCATGTACAAACCATCTCCTTCAACGCTGTCTCACAAGGCTCCTCCTCGAAGAACACATTCACCTATACACGGTGGTGTACCATACCATGCAGGGGTCCCTGTAGAAAGTCATCATGAATTAACATCTTCTGTAAAAGACAAAATGAGTCATGAACCTTCAGCTGTTCAGCGCTCTCCCACCCACCTCACTAGCGTGCCCTTTGAGGGACATGAGCTAGCCTTCACTCAGGCTGACAAACCTCACAAGCCATCCAGAGAGTCTTCTCCCATTAGGAGGTACTCCCCTTGCCATAGCCCACAGGAAGATCTAGAAAGGGGAGGCGGGATGGGGAGGAGGACGACCAGGGATGCTGTGACTGCTTTTAAAGGCAGCAGTCGCTTCCAGACAGAGGTGAGAGACCAGGGGATGAGGGAGGAGAGAGAAAGTTGTGAATGGAGACCGCCAGTGGATGCTGGAGCTGTGAGGAGAGAGGAAAGAAGCAGAGAGGCGATAAGGTCAAAACACAGTGATGAATGGAAAGATGAGAGCCTTGGACTTGGAGCTGTGAGGAAAGAGGAGAGGAAAGTCAAAGAAGTGTTAAGTTCAAAAGAAGGTATCTTACAAACTCAAGAGTCAGAGATGGTAAAGGAAGGAGATAAAACTGTGAAAGGCTCCCATCCAAAATTTGTGAAAAAAATATCCTCTGTTAAGGTAAAAATTGGTGAGATGTCAGAATTTATCTGCCAGTTTCACGGCGACCCTCAGCCAACTGTCTGTTGGCTCAAAGACGGCTACCCATTAGCCCGCAATCCTGACTATGACATCATGACTAAATCTGACAAATCAAAGCTCACGATTTACTATCCAACCACAGACCACGAGGGGACATTTGAATGTGTCATAACCAACAAACATGGGAAGTCCATCTGCAGTGCCACCCTGGAAATCTCAGACGAGAAGCTCGTGAGAACCTCAGACCTCACACAAGAGGTGATAGTGACTGAAGAGCTTGAGGGGAGTGAGGAACGCCACGAGAACCTGATAGAGGAGGAGCTGCTGTCCCACTTAGATTCAGGAAAGTCAACACTGCAGGTGCCTCAGGCTGTGATCCACAGACGTCGTCGCTCAGATGAATCCTTTAGTTCCTCTCCGGTGGAGATCAGAATTACTGCTGCCACCCCTATCCCTGAGATGATAGGAGAGGGAGGGGAGGATAAATCTGAGGCTGCTGATTCAGACAAAGCCTCAGAAGTTCGTTGTGATGACGGAGCCTCCCAGACTGTGAAACACAAGTTTACATTTTCCTTTGACGTGGTTGGAGAGGCTCCTCAGGTGGTCAGTGAACTAGAGAACATCATGTGTTTTGAGGGAGAGACTGGTTTGTTAGAGTGTATAATCACAGGAGAACCTGCCCCAGAGGTCTCATGGCATCATGACGACATTTGTCTCAAAATCACTGCTGGTAAATACAGAGTCGAACAGCAAGATAACATTTACAGGTTATATATTAGTAACTTCACACATAGTGATGCTGGAGTGTATGAGTGTGTTGCCAGAAATAAGCTTGGAGAAGTTGCAAGCATTTCTGAGGTGTCATTCCAAACTGCTGAGTCTGCACAATATTCAGAGAGCGGCATGGCTGTAGAGGGAGGTGTTTTTACCCCGTTGCCCACAGGCATGCCTGGCAGAGTTAAGAAGTCTCCTGTTGGCGTAGCTGTTGATGTCAAGAAACCTAGTGTTAGCATCACAGATACTGTTCTCACAGACAAAACAACTAAATCTAGCAGTTCACATCACCAAGCAGATATGGCCAGGAAGGCCTCAAAAACTAAATCCAGTACCTCCAGAGAACCTCCTGCTATATCTGGCTGTGGTCTGCAGGGCTCCACTGCTGTGATAAAAGTGTCTCAGATTAAACAAGCTTTTGAGTCAGACTCACCTGTTGCATTCATGCCGTCTCCCCCTCCTGAAGACCAGAGACGGGAAACATTTTTCCCTGAGGAGTTTATCCCCGCAGTGACCGTTCCTTCTGACCAGCAAGAACAAGCAATGGTGAGGGAACTGATGGAAAGAAGTCCGCATGATAATGTGCTTGTAGGAGACGGTGATAGATGGGCTGCTACTGCTACAGTGAAATCAGTTTCTCCTGAAAGTATATCCAGAACAGAAGCTGGTTTTAATCAAAGTATTGCTGCATCAGGAACATCAGTTCCCCCTCACACAAATCCTGCAAAAAAAATTGTCTCTTCAAAGACCTTCCAGCCCATCACCTCTGTAGAGGAAGACAGTGACACCGGCGTGATATCTGGTGATTTTGAGAAGGGAGCAGTTATAGCAGAGAGTCATGGTGAACTCAAACAGTTTGTGGGGGAAGTACAGGAATCTCCAGAGCTGGTCAGACCTAAGCCTCTTATGCCAGGGAAACCTGCTTGTTCCACTTTACAACAAATAGAGGCAGGTGAAGTAGAAGAGATGCTACGAGAAGAGACGGTTCACACATTTGACAGAACTAGCAGCTTCATACCTTTTCACTGTGAAAAAGCCCCAGCAGTGAAACGCTTTACCAGATCCTCAGCTCCCGCCGGTGAGGCAGTTAAGCCTAAAAGAATTTCTGAATCATTTTCCACAGCTGAGAAACAGACAGCAGCTTCAGTGTCCTCCCCTGTTCACAGGGAAGTCAAAGAAGTAGAGGTCTTAGGTTTTACTGAGGATGATGTAAGTTTTGTAGAGGAGGCGGCAGACATTAGTGAGGAGGTTAAACATTTGCATAAAGGAAACCGAAAGGAGCTAGTCTCCATGCCTAAGATGGAACACATGAGTGAAGACATTAAGGTGGTTGGTGAGGAGTTCATCTCAATTCCAGAGCCCTCCATGGACAGTGGCATCTTCCTCAGTATGCCAGACTCCCTGGCAGATGTCACAGAAATGGCAGAGGCAGAGGTTGAGGCTGGTCTTACTGTTCAGCCCCCTGTACATCTTAAGGATGAAAGAGTTGATTTCCCAGGGGAGCTAGATCTCAAACCACTTGTTGTCAAGTCCAAAGCAGACAGCACAGCCAAGTCTACTGACCTGGCTGATTATGCTGCTGCCCAAGGAACCCAGACGCAGGTTAGAACTTCAGCTGAAGGTGGGGCAGCAGCTAGTCTCAGCCCCATGGAGGTGGAGGAGGTCACATTTGGTGCTGTGTATGACTATTACAACCCTCCCACAGACTGGGGACGGCCGTTATCACCTGAGTCTGAGATGTCGATAGAGATTGGAAGCACTTTCAGTGAGGAGATCGCTGAGGTAGCTGATAGGTTCTACACCCCAGCCTCATCGACTGAGATCTCACAGCCGATTGCAGAGTCCTTCCACACACCCAAGTCCCCCACGTCCTTCCACACACCCACCACCGACACTCCCGGTGGGTTTATAACCCCTTCGGAGTATCCCTTCTCTCCTGTAGAGCACAAGAGACCTTCGACAGGTGACTCCAGCGAGAGGTTCTTCTCTCCCGCCCAGTTCCTTAGGTCTCCTGCTGATGAGGGCATAGACACAACCACTCCCCGGTTAAATCTGGATGAGAGTAGGTTCCTTACTGAGGGCAGAGGCTCTCTCGGCCTGGCAACACTCCCTGAGAAAGTGCAAGGCATCCCTCCTGCTTTCCTCAAGCCTCTCACGAAGAGGAGAGTGTTTGAAAATGACTCGCTGATGTTCTATGCTGAGGTGTTTGGCCTGCCCTCCCCTGAGGTGAGATGGTTCCGCAACAAAACTCAGCTGGTGGCAGACGACAGGGTTAAAATGGATAGAGATGGAGACAACATCACACTTACAATCCACAGTGCTACTAAGTCTGACCAGGGCGAGTATATCTGTGAGGCTGTGAACTATGTAGGCGAAGCCAGAAGTGTTGCCTTAGTTGTAGTTGTATCACAGGAAGTGAGGTTCATGCCTGCTCCTCCTGCCGTCACCCATCAACACGTAATGGAGTTTGATGTAGAGGAAGATGACTCCTCACGTTCTCCTTCACCTCAAGAGATTTTGCTGGAGGTAGAGCTGGATGAAAATGAGGTCAAAGAGTTTGAGAAACAGGTGAAGATCATCACCATCCCTGAGTACACAGCCGACAACAAGAGCATGATTATATCCTTGGACGTGTTGCCTAGTATTTATGAGGAGGGTGCTGTGGACTTTGTGACCCAGGAGAATGATGATCTCAAAATAGCTTTTGAGGTCACTGAGATGCCCCCAAGATTTATCAATCCCATCTGTGACATGGAGACGCCTGAGAGCACCACAGTCATGTTTGAGTGCTCTCTGATGGGAATTCCCTCTCCCATTGTTTCCTGGTTCAAGGGTGACAAGAAAATCCCTCTAGATAACAAAAAGTATCTCCACTCCTCTGATGGAGACAATCACTTCTTGAAAATTTGTAAAGTCACCCCACACGACAGTGGAGTGTATACCTGCAGGGCTATTAATGTGGTAGGAGAAACGCTATGCAGGGCGTCCCTGTTGGTGTTGAATGCCAAAGATTTTTCAGGGAAGGCTAGAGGCAGGGAGCTGACAGCAGTGTCTCTTGGCAGCGCCAAGGTCCAGCCTCAGAAGTTCGACTTGATGGTTGGTAATACGTCATTTGACGGTGAACAGGCATCAGAGATCGAGCTAGAGTTTGAGTTTGAGCAGGAGGCAGACGAATCGCAGAGGGCGGTCAGGCTGGTGGCCAACACTGATAATGAAATGAGTGAACATGGAGAGAAATACGTCAGCATTAACTTTGATGTTTTCGCCGAGCCAGCGAAAGACGATAAGATTGAGTTCAAAGGGAAGTCGTCCGAGATGTGTAGCTTCCAATTCCAAGTGACCGAGACCCCTCCTAAATGTATTATCCCTTTAACTAACGTGACGGCTGCGATAGGGACGCCTGTTATCCTCCAGTGTCTGGTTAAAGGTAAACCCAACCCCACCGCTGAGTGGTACAAAGACGGAGACCGAGTCACAGACAGCAGGTGTATAATCCAGGAGAAAACCACAGGCCACTTCAATCTGCTCATCACTAATGTTACACAGAGTGATGCTGGGGAATACAAGTGCATAATCCAAAACCAGTCTGGGTGCATTGAAACTACAGCCCTGCTGAAAGTGTTCTAATTTAGTGGTTTGGTTGGTTGGTTAGTTTTCCTCAGCAAAATTATGGAGTAGTTTAAATGCTGTTGACAAGCATGTAAACAAGAAATCTGATCCAGCACCACTGATCTAACCTCTAAATATGTCATTTTAATAGCTATAAATTTTAATTAAAATTGTCTGTGGTTGGGGGTGGTGGGTTGTGGTTATTTTCTTATAAATATTTTTGGTATTTCTTGTTCATTTTTGAGTCATTTTTTGCTAGTTTACTCATCTTCTGTTTCCCATGTTTGGGAAATAAAGGCGAAATTAGCAAAAAGAACAAAAAATGACTGTAAAAAGTGCACAAAAACAAAACAAGAAGAGTACCAGAAAATTCAAAAAAAATCTATGTTAAAAATTACAAGAAAACTTGATTTATGATTATTAAACTGATATATTTAAGCATCAGATCAGTGATTCTGGATCAAAGTCAGATTTCTTGTGTTTAACTGGTTGTGAAAAATAAAACAGCTCTTGTTGTGAGAGTCCCTATAGCACAGAATCACTTCACATGGGGGTCCGTGGCCTATTGAAAGCCTGCTTGGGGGTCCAGAACATGAAAAAGTCTGAAAACCCCTTTTCTAGATGATGAAAGGTCTTGTTATGTAGGTGGAAGTGGGTTGTAATATGTATGTTTTAGTGTTTGAATAATGAAATAGTAAATGTGAATAAAAAATATTGAGGTTTAATAGTGATTTCTTTGTAGTGGCAGATTGGTCTGCTGACTTTTTTTTTTTAAAAAACAGAATAATTTATTTATTGTATGTTGTGTAAAACATTCACACATTAGAGTCACAAAATGTTTTTACTTTGATTAGTGGAGGTTTGGGTTTACGTTTGCTTTTCAAAACAGATCAGATTTATTTTGGTTTGGCTGTTAACACTTTACAGTAAGCTGCCTCTATATGCATACACCTATGAAAACTAAATTCAATTATGACATTTAAATATCATTACTCACTGTTATTAACTCAGTTGCAAAGTTTCTCTTTAACTTGAACGCTTACAAAACACATGCAGCTTAAGGCAAAATGTTACCAGTCTGTTTTTACTATCTGCTGTTCATATCTATCATATCTACAGGAGATAAAACAATTCAGACTCGATATGTTTGAAGCATACATCACAAATATACAGAATATCAATTAGAAATACATATCCTTGTTATTATATCAATTTTAAATCAGTGACAGTTAAATTAGCCGTTGTATGACGATGCAAAGCAAAAATAACACTTGCAATTATAAATTTTAAGGATGTTATGAAATTTATATATCATATATAACTTGCAAATAACACTGGCCACAGTCTTCCTATTGAAAACCAGCATGGAAACTGTTTAGGATATTTGGCCATATAGCTTACTTGAATTTATCCATAACAGTCCATAATGTTGTTTTGTGGAGTAGAAATTCCATTGTTGCATTTATTTTGATGTTGTTTTTGTTTTTTGTGAAGGGTTTTGCAACATGATTTATTTCTTTAAGGATACCAACTGGAAATCTGGAAATTCATATTAGATTAAGATTGAAAATGTGTTGCCTTCACTGTGAAACATTTTGTTTGTTTTTTGTTGTTTTTTTCCCAGTGTAAACTTTGATGTCTTGTAAATACATGTATGAAATGTGTGAACACATTTCATAACATTTTAACTATGTTTAATCAAACACAAACACTCAGCTCCCATCACGCAAACCACAGAAAAACAGTTAATTTGGCATTGAGATAGAAACTGATGGTTAATTTGTACAGATGCGTTGGTTTGTCTCAGAGTTTATATAATTCTTTATTGTATGTACAAATAAAGGAGTTGGTGTAAAGTTGAACACTGTGCCCCTGTCCTCTTTGAGGGACCTGTTGACCTACAAACTGATTTTAGAAGCCATTCACCTTGGACATTTGGCATCCGTCAAATTCACAGGCAAAGTTTGTGCAATCTGTATAAATTTAATTGGTTGATAAGGTCCAGTAGTGGATAACATTTACCTTTACTCCAGGGATGCATCTCAATTTAGCTAAAAAATATGGCTTTGCAATTAGTAAATTACCCTCCTGGACTTTTTTTTGTTCAGTTTTAGATAATATACATAATAGCAATCTAGGTTAGTGACATGGTCACTAACATCAAGTCTTTTACTTTGAAGCAGTGTAACCTTGCAAGTCCCAAAACAAAGCATATAGGGGATGGAGCCACACCAAAAGAAAATACAATAATAGTCATGGTCCATAAATAATGTCAAATCATCCTTAAACTTAATAACATAACACAAAGAAGTCCAACACATTTCTTCACAGCGAGATTTCTTTTAATTTGCAGAATGCAGAGTCGTTAGAGTGGGTTTTAATAAGCAGCAATTTCAGTAATTTTATATTTCTTTGTGGTTAAAATCCAATGATTTAAAAAACAAAACAAAACAACAACTTCAGGTTTGAGCCATGCCCACTTTTTTCCTGAATCAAATACAAAACAAATACAAATGCAAATGGTGGTGCATCCACACACCTCTACTGCACTCCGGCAAAAGTTTAACTAGTTTTAACTTTTTTTGCAGCTCAGGTTGCAGTATTGTCATGCCCTGCACAATTCATATAATCTGTAAACACATAGATCTAACTGAAACATAAGGATTTTATCTAAGTTTTGATTATTTAAAAATGCTCATTTGAAGCCTCTAAAGTTTTTTTGTTTCCATTTGTAATCTGGGTGGTTCTTTGGCCTCAGAGAAATGTTTGGCTTGGTTCACTTACCTTTTATTAATTGCTAAATGAAGTGATTTACAACTCTCATTAACTTTGACATAATACATGATTAATTATTCTTTATCAGTTTGCTTTGAATTAATAATTGAACATTAGAGTTGAGTAAAGACAAGAATAAAGTCTAAATCTTACCTAATTCATGACATCATTAAGAACTAGCCATGGTTACATTTTGCTGGAGTTTCAGTGATGCAAACTCGCCTCTTTTGACTAAGCAAAGGTCAAGATGTCAACCATCTCATGGAGGAAAACAAGATTATAGTCTACTTTGAGGTCATTTTCTCTCAATTTAATGATCAATTTATGGGTTGAGTTCAAAGATAACTCTTCTGTAGCCTTGTTAATTTCATGAATCAGTATTTACTATTTAAACATTTCTTTTTTTGTTGTGGATATTGTTATAAATCTTGCTCAATATTTCCTGACAGAGCATTCTAGCACCACCATCACCACTGTGGAGGAACAAGAGGAAACCTACTACACTGGTCTCCAGTTACCACAAAAAACCAAAACACTTGAACTCAAGCCAGAGTCCAAACGTTACTCTAGCACTTTAGAGAAGAAAAAAGAAAAGCCAGTTTTCCTGACCCAACTCTCCCCGGCAGCTGTGACTGTTGGGGAGACGGCTAGGTTTATGGTCACGGTGTCAGGCTTTCCTAAACCCACGGTTCAGTGGTTCCGCAACGGAAAAGTAATTAAAAGCTCCTCTTTGTACAAGCTGATAGAGGAGAAGGAGGAGTATACACTCTTAATCACCAAGGTCACATCTGAGTTTGAAGGGGAGTATTCTTGCACTGCCACCAACAGGTTTGGGAGAACAACCTGCACAGCATACCTTGAGGTGAAAAAGAAGGATGTCAGTCAGGCAGAGAAATGGGTTGAGAAAATGTTCAAGGTCACAGGTCAACCGCCTTCTTTCACGGTTCAGATCCAGCCGGTGAGATGCTCAGAAGGAGGAGAGGTCTCCTTCAAATATAAAACCTGTGGTGACCCGATCCCTGATGTGAAGTGGTTCAAAGGGGCTTTCCAGATACAGCCTAGTAGGAACTGTATCATCGTGGCCAACCCAGATGGATCTGGCTTTATCAACATGAAGAGCATCAAACAGGAAGATAGTGGTGTCTATACTTGTAAGGCTTCCAATCAGCATGGTGAGGCCTCTTGTAGCGCTGAACTGGTTGTGTTCATGGAGTCTGTCTCTGTGTCTCGCCAACAGGAACAACACAAAGTAGTTCAGAAAAAAGGCTATAAAATTTCTGTGACTGAACAAGCTACAGAGTCTCGTCTGTACCAAGTCAGTCTCCCGGGTCAGGACAGATCCAGATCCGATCAGATGGTTTACACTATTGGCACTGAAGACAGGCAGATTATTCCCAGTGAGCAGGTGGGCACCCTTAGAGAACTAGATATCTCAGCTGCAACCCTTCATCGAGAGCAGGTCACCCACCAGGCAGCAGTGCTGCAGTCTCATGAGGTAGAGGAGAGGGTGTCTGTGGTTCCCACACATCCACCTCAGGTTTCAGCTGTTCCTGCAAAACAGCTTCACATGGCAGCTTTTACATCTTCTGTCCAGGAGAGTCAAGACTTCACAGAGCAGCACTGCGATCGTATTCAGAGTCCTGAGGTCATCAAGGTCCAACCTGCTACGGAAAAAAGGTCAAAGATGATGTCAGCTGTAGCTGAGGAGCTCACCCCTCTTTCTACTGTTAGCACAGAGCCTCTGGCTGACAGGAAGTCAGCTGCAATCCAGCCCACATCAGAGCCGAAACATTTAGTCAGTGGGCATCAAGTTGAGTCACAGCTGTCCATCCTGAAAGAACAATCTCATGATATTCCCAAACCACAGGAGGAGAAGGGTTATAAAGTCAAAGAAGGTGTTAAGATTTTGTATTCAGCCCAGTCAGCAGAGAAGCGGGTGCTTGCAGAAGGCCACACTGCTGAACTTGCCACAGCAGACTCTGCTGTTAAATCTTTGGTAAGCAAAGAGCAACCCAGACCTGTCCTGGCCTCAATCAGTGAGTCCAAACAGACTTTATCCAAGGAGGCTAAGCTCTCCCTTCAGAGGCCCAGTGAAGAGACAGCGCAGCTCTGTAAGGATAAAGTTATGAAGATAGGTCTGACAGCTGAGGAGAAACAGACTCTGCAGGCCGAGCAAACTCAGCAGCTGCCCAGTCTGGACAACAAGGTGTCCATTCAGTCAAAGGTAGAAGGAGAACAGTTGTTACACTTGCAGGTTATCACAGACCAGGACCTCCTACCATCTGAGGAGAGGTTTACCTGTGAGAAACCAGTCCCAGAGCAGGCAGGCACCGCCAAGAGTCCCACTCTGTTACACACTGTCAGTCAGGATGAACAGAGGACAGTGATCTGTGAGGCTACGTCAGAGTTTGAGGCTAAGGCCAGCACCACGGCCATCAAGCCTCAAAGAGAGGCCCCTACTCTGCTCCATCTTCAGTCAACTCAGCCTGTGGAGACATTACCCAAAGAGGACATTCTTGTTATTGAGAAGCCTGACCAGCAGGTGGCAGCACAGAAACAGGAGAAGGCCAGGAAGCATGCAGCCACCACAGAGGAGAGGCAGGAGCTCACGGCAGATTATTACAAAGAGCTCAACGTATCTGTGACTGGAGTTCAGTCGCAGCTCCGAACAGAGCCCAGACCTCAGAGCATCCTGCACCTCTCCTCCGAGACCATACCTCTCCCAAAGGAGACGCCTTTCACCAGCAATGTCAAGCAACAGCGAGCTTTAGTGCAGAAGGAGGAGCGCTGGAATGTAATGCATGTCACCAGCGTAGCAGATAGCCAGGCTTTAGAAGAGGGTCATACTGAGAGTCTGACAGCAGTGGATAAATTCACATGTCAGACGATGGTAGAGCCAAAACTTCCCATAGAGCCAGTCCAGATTGAAGAGAAGGAGATCTCCACGGAGAGTAGTGTGCCCCTGGAGGCAGCAGAGCAGGACTTTGCTGTTCAGATCCAGGAGGGCCAGTCAGTCAGACAGTCCATAGTGATGGATGAGAAGCAAGTGCTGACAGGTGAGCTCTCTCAAGAGATCACCAAGTCAGAGTCCACTAAGGTCAGTGTCACCACACAGCCGAAACTGTCTCTCATGGCTTCAGAATCTAAAGACAGTGCAGCTCTTCCTAAAGAGATGACATTTGTTATTCAGATCCCCAAACCATCCAGTGTCAATATAAGACGTCAGCTCAGGGACGCCCTTCAGTCTGCCGTGGCCCGTGACCAGCCACTGCTGCTGGCTGATGTTGTAGGGAGGCTAGAGGTCGCAGAGGTACAAGAGGTCAAGGTTCAGAGAGAGCCCAAACATGCCGTGTTTACGTATCTTATCACAACAACAGGCGCACCCATGGAAATCACACTGGCTTTTGAGGGTGAATACCCTCAGATAGCTGACCTCAGAACTGAGCTCCAGGCAGCTTTCCATTCCATAGTTTACCAGGAAGCCCATGTTCTGACTTCAGAACGTCCTGGCATCATGCAGTTAGACAGACCTCAGAGAGCACAGGTTACCTCGGCCAGCTCCAAGGAGGTGCTGTCATCTGCGGTAGAATCTGTGAGAGTAATGGAGAGCACGGTGGATATCACTGCCATCAAGTCTCAGGCTGCTGCGCTCAAGACCGAATCCAAAATGGCCTTCGAGTCTGTCACAGCTGAGCAACAGGTCGTAGTTCAGGAATCTAAGGCAGCGCAGATCAAACAGTCGGTCTCTTCTCACGCAGTTAAAGTCTCAACTGAGGCCCATGTGGAGTTTGAACAGTCAGTGCAGGTGTCAAGGCAAGAGGTCAGGTCAATGACGGTGAAAAGCCATGAGAGAGATGTAGGCGCTGCTGCTTTCACTACCACCCTCCCTTCCGCCTCCATCCCCACTGAACAGTCTGTGGATGTTAGCATTCAGAAGGAGCACAGGGAGGAGATCTTCAAACAGGAGATTACAGTATCCAGACCCGAACAGAGAGAGTACCCTGTCATAGTCACCTCCCTGGAGGATTTATCCATTGAAGAAGACAGTAAAGTTACATTTAGCACCACCATTAAGTATGTGACCAAGGTTAACTGGTTTTTCAATGGACAACTGGTGAAATCTGGCAAAGAGTTGAAGTGTTCCAAAGACCACGACACATACACACTAGTTATCAACAAAGTTGTCAAGGAGAAGCATCAAGGGGAATATGTCTGTGAGGCTGAGAATGAAGCCGGCAAGACTACAACAACTTCAAGGCTCACTGTGGTCTCAAGAGGTTTGATAACAGGCCAAATAAATGATCATCCATTCATTCATGCATTTTTTCCCCAAAATTCAACTAATCATTCACTTAAATCAGTCTATTCAGGATTTTTACCCTCATTTTAAATATTTCATTTTTCACTTCGAACTACTGTATGTGTTAATTTTGTAGCTCAGCATGAGCTCCCCTTGCAGGGCACTCTGTGGTACTAACTCACTGTGTAAACATCATTCTTGCCTGTTCCACACCATCTTATGATCAACACAAGTCTTTAGACCAGAGCCGTTACAGCCAAGCCAAGGTGCTGAGAGTTCTCCAGGAAATAAGCACCTAGCTTAAAGGGCTGTCATGGTACTGGTTTACAGGCTACATCACATGGTCCATCCATGATCACTCTGACAGGTGCTTTTGTTTTTCCACCCATGAAATTTCACGACTCATTCTCTCTGATCTCTCCTCTGCATGCTTCCAGGGCTTCAACTTTACACAGTTTTTTCATCTTTCACAAATTCTCTCTGCCCCCTTTAGCCTGAACCCTAGCCCTGTGATAATCATGTAAATGATTTCTGTAGGCATCCCTTTCTGAAACCACTGGGCTTGTGTTCTCGCTATCTTTCATTTCCCCAGCATCTTTCTCCTCCACAGTCACTCCGCCCGGAATGCCTTTCATTAGTGTTGTACATCCCACCACTCCTGTTCCTGGTCTATATATCTATTACAACTTGTTAACATATTCCATTTATTCCATCACCAACTCTACCTTTTTCTTTTTCTATGTGCCACAGTGCCACCCGTCTTTAAACAGAAGATCACACCCCTGGACATTAACATTGGTGGCCATGCCAAGTTTGAATGTGAGATTGAAGATGCTCCAAGTGTGACCTTCAAATGGTACAAGTCTGGCATCGAGATCAAACACAGCGAGAAGTACAGGATCCTTAGTCGCCAAACCAGTTCCTCTCTGGAGCTCCTGAACCCGGCCAAGGCTGACAGCGGTGACTACACCTGCAAGGCCTCCAACCAGCACGGTTCTGACAGCTGCTCCACCTCTCTCATTGTGACCGGTAAGAGCCCAGTGGGCCATTTTCAATTATTATTTTATATGTGTGTGTGTGAGAGAGAGAGAATTATATATTTATATTTATACATACATATCTTTGTACAAGGAAGTCATGCTTTTCTTGGAATTGGGTATCATGTTGGGTAAGAAATAGTGATATTGAGAATTCAGTTTTCTCAAACTTTAAATTTATATCTTTCCCTAAGTTAAGATTACACAAGTTTGTTTAACTCTGATGTTGGTGTATTTTCTGCATTTTAAAAAAAAAGTTCAATTTTTTGTATGTTCTACCTATTCTCTTTAGAAATGTACCCACCGGTATTTGTATCAAAACCAGATCCAATGACCTTATATGTGGGCAAACAAGCTCTGTTCCAGTGCTCACTCACTGGTTCTTCACCCATGGAAGTTGTCTGGCACAAGGACAACATAGCCATCTCTTCTGAGGGGAACTATGTCATGAAATGTGAAAAGAACAAGTATTCCCTTCAAATTAAAAGTCTTCAGCTGACAAATCAGGGGGTGTATTTGTGTAAAGCCTCCAACAGCGTTGGCACTGCTACCTTTACCACAGAGCTCAGTGTTATCAACAAGCCCAGCTTTGTTAAGACCATTGAGCCAGTGTCAGCAGCTGTCAATGATCCACTGCGCCTGGAGTGCCAGGTTGATGAGGACACTGGTGTGACTGTCACCTGGACCAGGGATGGCAAAAAAGTCCACCAGACCATGGACTGTAAAATGTCCTTTGAGGACAAGGTGGCTGTTCTTGAGATACCCAAGTCCAAACTGAAGGACTCTGGGGAATATGTATGCACAGCCACCAATGAGGCTGGGAGCTCGACCTGTGAGGCTCTGGTTACGGTGCAAGGTAAGATCTTAAAGTTGATCTTCCTTTTAGTTTGAGTGGACATATCTTTTTCTCTTTAAATGAGCTGGTGGACTGTTGCTGCCAACTGTGAGCTGTTGCTACGCTGTGCAGTGTTGTCTTTTGGCCTTTTACATTTCTTTCATGCATTCTTTCTCTTGGTTATGAGTGAAATGTTTTTTTTCTCTTTTTACAATGGTGAAAACAACCTTGTTCTTTTACAACTTAATACTCCTTTCAGAGCCCCCTACCTTTGTCAAGAAAATGGAGCCAAAGATTACTTGGAAACAGGGCATAGCTGCGCGCTTACAGTGCACCGTCAAAGGGTCTCCTGAACTCCGTGTCCACTGGTTCTGGAATGAGAGAGAGCTTAGTGACGGAGAGAAATATAAAATCTCTTTCAAGAATGGCATTGCTACTTTGGAGATAGTGAATCTTATTGTCACAGACAGTGGAAGGTATAGTTGTGAGGTGGCAAACAATGCTGGCAGTGAAAGCTGCAACACCCACATCTCTGTTAAAGGTATGTCAGTATCACATTTACCTCATTGTCAACGTTCATTACAAATGATTAGTAAAAAAACACTAGTTATTAACTTTATATGCATCATTCCCCCCTCTGACTCTCAGAGCCCCCATCCATTAGAAAAGAGCTGCAGACAGTAGAAGCTGTGAAAGGCGCAGCAGCTCAGCTGGAGTGTGAAATCACAGGAACAGCTCCTTTTGAAATTACCTGGTTAAAAAATAAGAAAGCCGTCACCAGTGAAAAGAGATATAAAATAGTCTCACAAGAGTCCCTATCCAGGTTGGAGATCCAGGCCTTCGAAAGTGCAGATGTTGGAGATTATCAGTGCATTATATCCAACGATGTGGGTAAAGTCACCACTAAGGCAATAGCTAAACTAAAAGGTTAGTACACTTAAGCCTGATAAAATAGCTTTATCAAGGTGGGGGTTTAATGATTGGTGTGCTTCATACTCCACTAATTATTAATGATGTGTTTTATAGAGCCGCCGTCTTTCTCAAAGAGGATCGACAGTGTTACAGCAGTGTTGGGAAATACAGTGAAACTACAGGGAACCATTAAAGGCTCAGCTCCTATCACTGTTAAATGGCTGAAGGACTCTGAGATACTAAGAGACGGAGATCCAAATATCAAGATGCTCTTTGAAAACAATGTTGCTAGCCTTTCAATCACAACAGTGGCCATCAACCATGGTGGCAAGTATACATGCCAAGCTGAGAATGAGGCCGGACAACAGAAATGTGAAGCCACTCTGACTGTGCAAGGTCAGGCAGCAACACTGGCATAGATATTACGTTGTGTAGAAATATCTCTTACGTTTAGACTTGTACTTATTCTTCTGTCTCTTCAGTCATTATAACTAACAGCTCTGTCTTATCTCAGAACCTGCCAGAATTGTAGAACCTGCAGAGTCCATCAGTGTGACTGCAGGAGATACAGCCACTTTGGAGTGCACAATTGCCGGAAGCCCAGAGCTCAAAGTGAAATGGCTTAAAGATGGGAAGGAGATGATGAGTGGCCGTAAATATAAAATTACACTGAAGGAGAATACCGCCACCTTAAAGATTCTTACAGCAGAGAAAATAGACACTTCTGAGTACAAGATGGAGGTGTCGAATAAAGTTGGAAAGGCCGAGTGCGCATGCTCGGTCACTGTTTTAGGTTGGCTTTGACATTTGATATTGTATGTTGTAGTTTGTATGAATTTTTACATATATGTAAAAGGAACAGAGTCTGTGATAGTTTTTTAATCTTTAATGGATCCAGCTTTTAATTTGTAGCATTAGATATTTGCCTCCATTATAAGCCTGAGATGTTTTCTTTTCAACAACCAGATCGGATAATGCCTCCAACCTTCACAAAGTCCCTGAAAAGAGTTGATGGTAACATTGGTAATGACGTCTCCATGGACTGTAAGGTGGCTGGGTCCCAACCCATGACCATAACTTGGTTCAAAGATGACCAGGAGATTGACTCTGGAGCCAAGTTCCAGCCTGAATTCAAAGATAGCTCTGCTACACTGAGAATCATTAAGTTGGAGAAAGCTGACTCTGGGGTGTACAAATGCAAAGCCACCAACTCTGCTGGCTTTAAAGAAACCCTTGGGACGCTCTATGTCAAAGGTTATGAATGTTTCTGTCTTCCTGTAGACTTATGTTGCCCTATCATTTGTTTAATGCATAATGATTCCATGCTAACATGAAATGTGAATCTTGTCTTGTTAATGGCTTCCAGAGCCCCCAGTGTTCACAGTGAAGCCATGCAACCAAGAAGTTATACCAGGAACCACTGTTTCCTTCAAATCAGCCTTTACTGGGACAGCTCCTTTGGCTGTTAAATGGTTCAGAGAGGAAAAAGAGATTGCCAGTGGAGGCACATGTTTCATAAAGAAAGATCCCTCTTCAAGCTCCTTGGAGCTTCACTCAGTGAAACCCTCTGATTCTGCTAAATACACATGCCAAGTGTCCAATGATGCTGGGAAGGTAGACTGCACTGCGGTCCTCTTTGTAAAAGGTGCCTTGTCTTCCGTATCATTTGCAGCTGCATGCTCAGTCATTTCTGTTGCTGTTTGTCTTCAATTTTGTGATAAGATGAAAATGTCTTTATGTGTGCTAACTCAAAATGTCTCTGATGTATCTGATGTTGAATGTTAACCTCTTCTCTCAGAACCTCCTGTGTTTGTGACGAAACTTGAGGCAACCAAGCTAGTCACCAGTGGTAACTCTGCCAGGCTGGAGTGCAAAGCCAAAGGCAGTCCTGTCATTGCTTTTAAGTGGTTCAAGAATGAGATCGAGATCAGCCCCAGTCACAAATACATAATGAACTTGATTGACTTAGTGGCATCTCTGGAAATAGACAACTGCACAGTAGCAGATAGTGGAGATTATGCCTGTGTGGCATCCAGTGAGGCTGGTAGTGACCGCTGCAGCAGCACAATGACAGTAAAAGGTTGGTTCAGTCCAGGTTTCCATTAAAACAGTTCCCCTTTTTATTCAAGTTTTCTAAGATTCTGATGACTTCTAGCTGAGTAGATCTTTAGAAATTCCATTGCCCATGCTTTCCTCTCAATATTTATCTCAGCATAATATGGCCCAATGTGCTGACACCACTTCCATTTTTTCTCTCAGAGCCACCAGTGTTTATGCGAGGCTTGGAGTCCAAAGACGTTGTGAAAGGGTCTGAGATGATGCTCGAGAGCCAAGTCTCTGGCTCTTCTCCATTTACCGTATCGTTTTATAAAAACACAAAGCCAGTTAGGAACGATAAGAGGCACAAGATTACTCTGAAAGACAATCTGGTAGCCCTGCAAGTGCTGGCAGTGGAAGCAGGCGACACAGGCACTTACCAGTGTACTGTTGAGAATGAAGTGGGTATTGCCTCTTGTGACTGTCAAGTAACGCTCAAAGGTTGGTTTAGAAACTATGGATTTACCTTTAATTCATTTGATAAAAAAGACTTTTGAATCTGTACTTTAGTTGCATGTGATAAAGACTGATAAAAATTTTATGAATTTTTGTTTGTAGAACCACCATCATTTGTGCAAAAGCTGGAGAACCTTACTGCGCTGGTGGGCAGTGAGGTTTCTCTTCAGTGTACTCTGAAAGGCTCAGAGCCCATGACTGTGTCCTGGCTGAAAGATGACCATGAAATCAAAGAGGCCGAAAATATTCAAATTACCTATGAGAACAGGACTGCGATCCTGCAAATTAACAACATACAGAGGAAACATGGCGGCAAATACACCTGCCACGCTCAAAACCAGGCTGGGAGCCAGAAGTGCTCGGCAGTGTTTGAAGTCAAAGGTTTGTTGTGATGCTGGAGATTATCTGCTAATTTGCAGTCTCTCTTCACTGTTCTGAGTCAGTTATTGATTTTAGCTCTGAATCTTTTGCCATTTTTAGTGAATGATGTTTGAGAGTCTTTGCTGAATGTTTTGTTTGACATCTCAGAACCAGCTAAGATCACAGAGGAGGCCAAATCAATCAGTGTGACTCAGGGGGATCCAGCCACTCTAGAGGCCAGATTCTCAGGCACCAAACCCCTGAAGGCCACGTGGCTGAAGGATGGCAAGGAGCTGAAATCAGGCCAGAGATATAAAGTACAGAGCACAGACACCAGCTCTATACTCAAGATACTTAAATCAGAGAAAAGTGATGCTGGTGAATATAGCTTTGAGGTTTCAAATGATGTTGGCCACAGTTCTTGTGAGGCTACACTCAATATTTTAGGTCAGTTCATAATTTCTGATTGTGTTTGTATTTGTAATTTCTGAGATTTCATATTATTACTTTGAATGGTACTCTCACCACTTATTTTTCTGTCTATGCTAGATCAAATAATTCCACCGTCTTTCACAAGAAAATTGAAGCAGTCGGAGGGCATCAAGGGATCATTTGCCCATTTGGAGTGTCTTGTGTCTGGCTCTTTGCCTATAACAATACAGTGGTACAAAGATGAGAAAGAGATCCAGGCTGATGAGAAACTCAAAAGCACATTCTTTGAAAACGTTGCTTTCCTGGAAATCTCTCGTCTTGATAGTAAAGACAGTGGCAGCTATACCTGCATTGCTAAAAACAAGGCTGGCACCGTCCAGTGCTCTGGCGTCTTGTTTGTCAAAGGTTTGGGCACAGTTCACATTTTTAGTGTCGTACTGCATTGGTGTATAATGACAGTATCAATTTTGTGATTAGTATATGATTGATATGATGGGTTTTTTTCTGCCAACAGAACCACCATGTGTTCTTGAAAAGCCCGAATCCATGAATGTGTTGCCTGGGTCAAAGGTCCAGTTTAATGTGCTTGTCTCTGGCACACCACCACTGACTATTAAGTGGTTTAAAAACAACAAGGAGATTGTATCTAGCTCTGACTGTTACGTGATCAAAGACAACACCTCTAGTTCACTGGAGCTCTTCTTTGCCAAAGCCTCTGACTCTGGAGATTATGTCTGTGAAATACAGAATGATGTGGGGTCCACTTCATGCCAGGCAACACTCTTTGTCAAAGGTTATTTATCTTTCACCTTTCTCAGTTTTCTTAACACTGTTGCTCACTGTATTTAACTAACATCTAACTATCTACATTTCTTTCAGAACCCCCTCTTTTCCTTGAGAAACCTGAGGGTGTGTCAGTAGTAAAAGTAGGAGATAGCAAGGTGTTTGAGTGCAAAGTTGTCGGTACTCCAGAAATCTTTGTGCACTGGTTCAGAGATGGGGCCGAGATTCATCAGAGTGTCAAGCACAAGATGTCATTTGTTGACTCCTTAGCCTGCTTACAGATATCTTGTGCTGCTAAAAATGACAGTGGGAAATACTTCTGTGAAGCCTGCAATGAAGCAGGCAGTGAGAGTTGCATGATCGAGCTAAAAGTGAAAGGTTGGTTTTTGTTGTTTTGTTGCATTCTTTCAGCATTCAGTTAAATGCCAAGATCAAGTTATCAAGTATTAATTATTTTACAGTCACATGTTAGTTATTTGGTTTAGTTTCACTTGCTTTCTTATTTCAGATCCTCCTTCATTTATTGAAGAGCTGATGCCTCTTGAGGTTGTTAAGGGTTCCATGGCAATGTTTGCATGCAAAGTAGCAGGGACTGCTCCATTTAAGGTCACTTGGTACAAAGATCATACACAAATAACATCCACCCAAAAGTACATTATCACTGATAGTCAAACTGTCATGAGCTTGAAAATCCAAGATTGCGAATCCAAAGATGTTGGGTCTTATCATTGCACAATAGCAAATGAGATCGGAAGCTGCGCTGGCTTTGCAGTTTTGTCCATCAAAGGTTTGTTTACTGCCAATGCTTTAACACTTTAATATATCAGGCATACAGAAATGTACACTTTATGATATTACAATTACATCTTTTCACATTAGCCCCTCCGGTATTTGTTAAGAAGACAGAGAATGTCTCCACTGTTCTGGGAGATGTTGCGGTCTTTCAGTGCACTGTGGCAGGTTCTCCCACTCTGTCTGTGCAATGGCAAAAAGATGAGAACTGGATCTTGGATGATCCAGAGATTGAAAGGACTTTTGAGAACAACGTGGCAACGCTCAGGATTCCTGCCTGTGAGGCGTGTCACAGCGGGAAGTACACCTGCCAGGTTGTAAATGAGGCAGGAAAGGACAAGTGTTTTGCCACCCTCATGGTGCAAGGTAAATTCCAGGCTTCCATTGTATAGAAATACATTAAATCTTCGCTCAGTAGCTTAGTAACTACTACTACTCTGATCAGTCCTGTCATCGATGGAAGTATGAGTATCAAAGTCATGACTCTTTTATATTGTAGAGCCCCCTCAGATCACAGAGAAACCTGAGGTGATAAAGGTGACTGCCGGTGACCCAGTCAGTCTCGACTGTAAGGTAACCGGTTCTCCTGAGCTCAAGGTGAAGTGGATGAAAGGTGACAAGGAGCTGCAGTCCATCAGGCAGTACAAGCTCATCTTTGAGAACAACATCAGCAGCCTAAAGATTCAGTCTGCTCAGAGAGAGGATGAAGGAGAGTATGTGTTTGAGGTGGCAAACCACATCAGTAGCTGCACCTGCAAAGTCAAAGTGATTGTATTAGGTTAGTGCTTAAAGTATATATATTCTGTGTTTTACTGTGGGCCATAGAGATTTATTTAATATTATTCTAACCATTCGCTGTCATTCCTCTGGGAACAGAACAAGTCATTCCCCCGAACTTCATCAAACCTCTGTCGGAAATGCAGGAGATATTGGGCTCCTTTGTTCAAATCTGTTGCAAAATCTCTGGGTCTCTCCCTATCTCTGTGGAATGGCAGAAAGACGGGAGCAAAATCTCTAGTGGAGTAAAACACAAGCTCATCCAGCAGGACAACTCTGTGTCCATAGAAATCGAACAGCTAGAGAGATCTGATGCAGGGTCCTACTCTTGCAAACTGACCAACAAAGCAGGAAGTTGTGAATGCAGCGGATCCCTCATGGTCAAAGGTTAGATAAAAAAAATCTCCAAAGTCACTGGTCATATAATCCTGTTGCAAAGACAGTGGTGATGAAGGTGAGTACCTCTTTAACCTGGTTCATCTTGTTCCCTTCAGAACCTCCCAGCTTTGTGGTGGTGCCTGAATCCCAGGCCGCCGTGCCTAACACCACCGTGCGCTTCAGAGGCACCTTTAAAGGAACCGCTCCTTTCACTGTCAAATGGTTCAAGGATGACACTGAGCTCATGACTGGGCCCTCTTGTTTCACAGGACTGGAGGGATTGTCTTGCTTCTTAGAGCTCTATTCAGTGGGTGTTGCCCAGAGTGGAGTTTACTCTTGCCAAGTCAGCAACGAGGCTGGCTCTGTACGTTGCAGTGCAGACTTAACAGTCAAAGGTTCGATCTAAATCTTTTCAATCAACTCTTGCTTGGCTGCCTTTCATCTCACATCTGCATCACTGGCAAGAAGTGACTTTGTGTTGTGGAATTGGGTTTTAACGTGTTCCCAGCTTTGCAGCACTTCCGTCCCTTTCACTGCAATTTAATCTCTTTCAGAGATGCTACGGCTTCCCTTCAAGAACTGTCCGCCTTTGTGTTGCACCTGCTTCTCCGCTTCCATTCCACCTGTGATACTAACAAAACCATCATCATCGTTAGCTCATGTCCTCAAATCATCTCTTTGCTCACCTCCTGTCTCATAACCAACCGTTAAATGTCCTACCTGCTTCCAGCTGCTAACATGTTTGTATTTTGGCTTTCCAGAACCCCCGGAGTTTGTGCTGAAACTCCCTGCCTCTAAGTTTGTGAAACAGGGTGAGCCACTCCGCCTGGAGTGCAAAGTCAATGGCACAGCTCCTCTGACAGTGACCTGGTACAAACATGACACTAAGGTCACAGATGGGGGCAACCACAGGACATCATTTGTTGACTCCGTGGCAGTTCTGGAACTGCTCACCACCAGCTTTGATGACGATGGAGTTTATACCTGCGAAGCTCAGAATGATGCTGGCAGTGTCAGCTGCAGCACCACACTTACCGTTAAAGGTCAGCCTCTCAGTGACTGCACAGTCATCATGATCTTCATTTTTCATTGTGTTTACTGTTTCTTCTTCTATCTTTCTGATCCACTGGGTGCTGTAGTTGTTCACCAGTGTGTCAGTGAGATATTAGTAATTGAAGAAACATTTTATTGGTGACAAAGAGAAATTGCATTTCTTAAGAGTATCATTATGACTCCTTTGTCCTGTATGCCTCTTAACAGTTTTCCGATCTTTTTGTAGACCCGCCGTCTTTCGTCAAAGTGCCTCAGCCCGTTGAAGGGTTGAAGGGCAAGGACGTGAGTTTATACTGTGAGATGAGCGGTACAGCTCCATTCCAGGTCACCTGGTTCAAAGACAGGAAGCCTCTGATGGAGAGCAGGAAATATAAGATGGTCAGCGAGGGCAGCTCAGCTACCCTGCATGTCATTGGATTAGAGACCTCGGATGCCGGCGAATACGAATGCAAAGTGTCAAACAGTGTAGGAAGTGAAACCTGCCAGACATCAGTTAATCTCAGAGGTCAGTAGAAATGCGATGATCTCAAATGAAAATCATAAATTAATGTTAGATTTGCGGATTACCTTGTCACCTTGCTGACTTTCCCTCTGCGTTGTTTTTTCCTCTCTTCAGAGCCACCGTCGTTTGTGAAGAAACTGTCAAACATGACAGTGATACTGGGAGAGGAGGTGACCCTTGTGGCCACCGTTAAAGGCTCTGAACCCATAACTGTGTCCTGGGTTCAAGACAAGGATCACATTCTCAGGGACGGTGACAACAGGAAAATCACCTTTGAGAACAACCAGGTTTCTCTTAAAGTCTTTAAGGCTGACACAACCACAGCAGGCAAATACACCTGCCAGCTCAAAAATGATGCTGGGAGTGTGGAATGTTTTGCTAACTTGACTGTTCTAGGTGTGTAACCATATAATTCTCTCTTTCTCTTGCAGTTATTTGTTTTCTTTCTCCTTATTCTCTCTCCCTATTTGTCTTACTTTTATATAAAGAAAAAAAATTGCTCTTCTCTCTTGATTTTCAGAACCTGCTAAGATAGTGGATAAGCCTGATGCATTGAGTGTGACGGCAGGCGATATTGCTGCACTAGAGGTCAAAGTGTGTGGAACCCCAGAGCTCATACCTAAGTGGTTCAAAGATGGTGTGGAGCTGGCCTCTGGGAGGAAATACAAAATCTCCTTCTCTAAGATGATCTCGAGCCTGAAGGTGCTCTCGGCTGAGAGGATAGACTCTGGAGAATACACTTTTGAGGTTAAAAATGAGGTTGGGAAGGACCTGAGTAAAATAAACCTCACTGTTCTAGGTTGGTGTCTTCTTCGTACCTGCAGTTTGTTGATATTATGACCATCTATGTTTGTGTCTGTCTTCTCTTATGCACCAGTTCCTAATCCTTTCCATCCCAAACAGATAAGCTCATACCCCCAACATTCTCCAGAAAGTTGAAGGATTGTAACACAGTTGTTGGAACATCTGGAGAAATGGAATGCAAAGTGTCTGGTTCCCCACCTTTCACGATCTCATGGTATCACGATGGGGAGGAGATACATAGTGGGCCAAATTGTGAGATTGCATTCAGTGACAACAACTGCACACTGAAGGTGCCCACCCTTAAGTTGTCTGACTCTGGAGTGTACAAATGCAAAGCAGTCAACGAGGCTGGATCCAGTGAAACCAGCGCCTCTTTTATTGTGAAAGGTCAGTATGGAGACTGCATGCTGTCACTGTGGGACGTATGGTGACTTGTTCGATGACAGGCTTGTCATCGTGAAACTGGTTCACTGTCACATTCTGCACACTGTCCAGCTTTATTTAAATAAGGCCGGTTTGTAGTCTATATAGACTGTAGATATCGCTACAGTGTTGCCAACGATCCATCATCGCTCACACGTACTAAATATAAACATATCGCCGAAGTCCAGTCATTTGCTTGTAATCATATAGACAGTGATACAATAACACAATAATTAAAACCATTTTTGGGGTTTTGGGTGAATAGTCTTTTCTGATTGGACGGCAGGTGTGTGTAAAAACCATGTATTGCACACATAGTTCAGCTCAGGTGTAACCACCGTTCTAAGGTCACCTGCTATCCAGCGTGTAACCCTTAACAAAACCCTTATCAGAAAGCATAGCTGAGTTATCAACTCGGTAAACTAACGACTGGGAAGGAAAACACACCAGTGGAATTTTTTTTTATATTGTTTCCTCTGTCCTTTATGTTGTTGGTAAATGACCATGGTATACGTGCGATAACTTTTAGGTGTGCATAAAGCGCCTTAAAGGCACAATGCAGTTTGTTCAATATCCCTTACATATTGAATTTGCTAAATTTGCTATTGTCTGATCTTCCATTACGATGAATTTGCTGTCATATAAAGTCAAAATTATGGAGACGTTGGACAGCTCTCTGCTGTTACCATGACAACTGAGGAAATGATGGGGTTAAAGTTCAAGTAAGCTGCGTCTCAACAAACAGCGCAACGACCGTCGCAACAATGATGACAGCCGTGCTTGACATAGAAACCAAATGTCATCTCAAACGACCATGAAATTTGATTATCGCTGGTGGCAGCCACCGCAGATCTCTGCCACACTATAAACTGGTCAATAAATGTATCATGTATCATTAGGTTAGACAGTGTGCAGGAGCCTTTTTGTAAATTTTGATCCACTTGTCCCTCTCCTACGCACTTGTCTCATGAAAAAGATGTGCAAGATGTTCGCTGTCAAATTCCACCATGTTCAAAGTTTCTAATTTCTGTTTACATCCAGAACCGCCATCATTTGTGGTGCCGCCTCAGCCTGTGGAGGCGATGCCAGGCAGTAATGTGACATTCTCAGCCATGGTGAAGGGCACTGCCCCTCTCAAATTGAAGTGGTTCAGAGGAACCAAGGAGATTGTGCCTGGACAGGGCTGTGAAATTGCCTTGAAGGATAACCAAGCTATTCTGGAGCTTTTCAGTGTGAACAAATCCCATGCTGGAGAGTACACATGCCAGATCATTAATGATGCAGGAAAGGAAAGCAGCCCAGTTAACCTGACAGTCAAAGGTTTGTTTATATGGAGCAATTTCCCACAATCTCACACTGTAGTTATTAATTTAATGTTTCTTCTGCATGTGCCTTTCCTCAACTAATTTTCCCTTTGTTATGTCAACAAACTGATGTCTTCTGTTGTGTCACCCAGAGCCTGCATGCTTCTCCAAGAAGCTGAAGGACATATCGGTTGAGAAAGGTAAAGTGTTGATACTAGAGTGCTCGTACACCGGAAGCCCTAAGATCACAGTAAACTGGTACAAAGATGGCCAGCAGATCTTTGCCTCTTATAAGTACAACATCACCACAACCGAAAGCTCCTGTATCTTGGAGTGTCTGAGCACGGATGACAAAGAGGCTGGTGGAAAATACTCTTGTGAAGTGTCCAATGATGCTGGAAAAGACACATGTGAGGCAACCGTCTCCATCCTAGGTTAGTTCACCTTCTTTTGTCTGATAACGAATGAACCAGTATGTCTTTATTTTGTTTGTTCTGCATGAATTGTGTAGACTTGATGTTTATATGATTGGTTTGTCTGAATGGTGCATATCCATCACTGTAGAACCACCCTATTTCGTTGAGACTTTGGAGCCCATGGAGGTGACAGCAGGAGACGCGGTGTGTTTGAAATGCCAGGTGGCCGGCACACCTGAAATCAAGGTGTCTTGGTTCAAGGCCGATGGCAAAGTGAGGTCCAGCCCCACCTGCAAGTTAGAGTACACAAAAGGTGTTGCCTGCCTGAAGCTGAGTAAAGCCACCAAAGCTGACATTGGGGAATACACCTGCAAGGCAGAGAACCGTATCGGATCTGCCTCCTCCACCTGCAAGCTCAATGTCCAAGGTGATCTTATAAGTGTCCAGACTTTACTGTCTGATTCTGTCTTGTGTAAAAGTCTTTTTCTTCATAATAACCACTCCTTCATGCCATCTCCAAACACTGCTAATCTGCCTCTAATCACATTTACACTTTAGTAATTCATTCTTATCGACTGTATTACTGAATGGTGCAATCAACAGACAAGAAACCTCTTTCATTTAGTCTTTAAATGCTCATTTTGTTTGTATTTTGTTTGAGAGTACATGAAGCGCTATAAAATATACCCATCTATAGTTAAGTCATTTAGAGTCATACTAGCTCTTAAAAACCTTTTTCTTCAAAGTAAAGCATATCTGCCAGTGGGATGAGATAATCCCACGTTTCCAATGCAACTTCACTTTTTCAGTTTTTTTTTTCTGGGAAAAAGTATAAATATATTGAAACAATGAAAAATAAGGCAGATCAGCCACTTGGATGAAAAAAATTACACTTGATTCAAGAAAATGCAATCTGCCAGTGGGATGAGATAATCCCACTGGCAGATTTTTTTTTTTACCTTGTTTGAATAAAAACAAGATTTGAACATTGAAGATGAGGCTGAATGATGAAGATTTTAAGGAAACAGGCTGAAAACTATTTTGGCTGGAAAGAAATCAGGGCTAATCAAGGTGAAACTCCAGGTTTTGCAACTTGTTTGAAAAAAACAAGACTTGAGCGCTGACTATGAGACTAAATGACTTGATGAATGTTTTTTCGCAGTGTGGCGCTAGCTGGTTCAGTCCTCCCTTAAAGTCATTCACTGACAAATGCTTCCTGTTCCAGAGGCTAAAACGCCACCGTCCTTCCCTAAGAAAATTACCAGTCTCCAGCAGACCGAAGGCCAGCCGGTCAGGTTTGAGTGCCGCGTGGCGGGCTCCTCCCCCATCGAGGTGTCCTGGATGAAGGACGGAGAACCTCTGAGGCACGGAGGCGAGTTCTCCATGCTGTACGACGACAACACGGCCGTCCTGGAGATCAGCCACAGTGAGATGAGGCACTCTGGGGAATACACCTGCGTCGCCACCAACAGCGTCGGCACGGCCTCCTGCAGAGCCAAGCTCACTCTTCAAGGTCTGTCTGAGGGATCTAGATCATACTGCAAAAGGTTTATCTGAGCTCACATGATGTGTAGAGACTTATGTAAACGGTAAATGGAAAAATGGCATTATAGAGTTACTTTTATAATGACATTTCTCAAATAGCACTTTTGGTTTAAGAATGATAATAGCTTTTGAGGGTTATGTAACAAATGTTTTGATTTATTTCAACATGGTTAATTAAAATATAGTTATGTTGCCTTTCGGCTTATTATCATTGACACAGATGCTTTCATTTATCTTAATAATTTACCTTGTGGGCGGTTTCTGATCTTGTCATCTTCTTTCCGACAATATGAGGCTATGTTATGCCTATCTGTGAAAATATATTTACATTTAAAGGCTTGTTTGTTGTTCTTGTTCTATCTTCCTCCCACTCTTTTATGGACCCTGCAGAACCGAGATATGCGCCCATCTTTGACAGGAAGTTGTCACCAAAGGAAGTGACAGTGGGCGACAGTATTGAGCTGGAGTGTCACATGACTGGGTCTGCCCCCATTAAAGTCACATGGTCCAAAGACCATAAAGATATCCGCTCTGGGGGGAATTATAAGATGAGCTGTGTGGATAACACCCCCCACCTGACCATTCTGAAGGCAGATAAAGCCGACACGGGGAGATACTTTTGCCATGCTTCTAATGACATGGGGAAGGACTCTTGTTCCTCAGATATCACTGTGAAAGGTATTTGACCTGGGCCACATTAATGTCATCAGGGTTGTTTTGGCCCTGTCTTCTGAAACTGGTGATAATGCTGCTTCACTCAAGCCTCATCGTAGGCGTTCTTTATGCCATGGCCTTTATTTCCCCTCCTTACCATACCTTTCTTTCTTCTCCTTCCACCTTCAGAGCGCAAAAACCCCCCGGTATTCACCAAAAAGCCCTCTGAGAATATTGAGGACACCGAGGGCAAACTGGTGAAGATTGAGGGTCGTGTCTCTGGCTCCCAGCCCATTGCTGTGGCGTGGTACAAGGACAACACAGAGATCTACAGCTCTGACAAATATGACATTAGCTTTAAGAGCAATGTGGCTGTGCTGTGCATCAAGAGCAGCCAGGTGTCTGACAGCGGCAGGTACTCCTGCCAGGCCACCAACGAAGCCGGCAAAGCCTCCTGCGACTTCTCAGTGGGCATTGCAGGTGGGTTCGGTTTACAACACTGTTTTACACACAAATACACTGGTGCCTGAAAGATTGCAAACCCCTTAGAGTTTTCCCTATTTCTGCATAAATGTGGCCTAAAACATGATCAGATTTTAATACAAGTCCTAACACCGATAAAGGCATCCAAATTAAACAAATGAGACAAAAACTCTTGCATTTTTTTCTAATCTTACATATTTGTGTGAGGCAAAAATCTGTGCTAATGACTAATGGAAGCAGCTGTTTCAGTTCAGGTGATAGGGCTGGAAGTGTGTGTTGTAGAGGTGTGTGTCCTGCCAGCACACACACGCCCTGCATACGGACCAAGTCTGTTCTGACCAAGACAGTTTGGTCGGTGTGAACCTGCCTCCAACACAACAGGACCTTAGAAGAAGCTTTATAGAGAAGCACAGAGCTAGAAAACTTTATATGAAAATGTATGAATTGAAGTGCCACAATAAAATGCAGTGCAGGGTTAAAGGACCGCATCACTCCTGTTTTAACTTCCTGTCAGCAGCCATGATTGTATCTGTATCTTATCCAGAAGTCAGAATAAGACTGGTATGGTTCTTGTAATGGGAATATCTTTTTTAAAGGTTTTTTAAAGACAACACAGCACATCCCACCGTCTTATCCATGTTAACAAATTTTCCAAATACATACCCAGTAAATGCTATTTGGCCACCTTTCTGAATGAAGTGTCCTTAACTGACACTTTGATTTCTTTTACTCCAGAGTCGAAGAAACCTCCAGTCTTTGATGTTCCTCTCAAACCAGTGAACGTCGAGGAGGGGGAGAAGCTGAGCCTGAAATGCCACGTCTGTGGTTCTCCTCCTCTGAAGATCCAGTGGATGAAGGACAGGAAGGATCTGAGCTCCAGCGGCAGCACCAGGATCAGCTTCTCCGACGGCACTGCCTGCCTGGAGATCGCCCAGGCCTCCAGACACGATGCAGGAGATTACCTCTGCAAGGCCACCAACGACGCCGGCAGTGAATTCTGCAAGGCCAAAGTCACTGTGAAAGGTTCAGTAGAAACATGAAGCCGTACTTTGATGTTTTCACGCCAAAATCTCATGTCTTTCCATTGTAGTAAACTGATGTATGGAGGCCAAGCAGCAGCAAGCTTCACTTCCACTCTTTGACGAGAAAGTTTCAGTCCTGATGCAGGATCAGCCAGTTAGCAGGGCAGATATTAACTTTATCTCAATAATCAGTTTTGTAATTTTGATTGACATGATGGCTGATATGAAAACCGCCGTGACTCCGCCTCTCCATCTTAAAGACAGCAGGATAAAAGCGAGAGGGCGGGGCAACGTTTCTGATATGTTCATTTCCTTTTTTACTGGATTTAATAATTTGGTTTTACAAGAAGACAAAAACTTGAATTTGTTGTGTGTTGAAGGGTTACAGTTTTCCTTTCAGTTTTACCTGATTTAAACACACGAAATCTGATCCAGTATCCTGGCAACCTTTCAATATATAATTTTAATAATTAGAAACAGCTTTCTAGTCTTTTTTTTCAGGGTATTTTTTTTATAATTTTAGGATGCTTTTATCAGTTATCAGTGTCCTTGATTAACAATAATCGGTACTGGTCCTAAAAAATTACTATCAGTTGAGCCCTAAACCTGATTTGGGATATCCATCGGGATCAAGAGTGGTTTTTGTTTGCAGACTCAGTCCAGCACTGAGGGAGAAGTGTATCCCTGTTTTTTTCCTCTATCTCAGTCGACTGCACATAAACAAACTCGTATTGTGAAATACGTCCCAGACAAAGGTGACTTTTATTCCTCAGCCTGATTTTGGCAGAATTCACTCAGTTCAGGACAAACCATATTTACATACGTTATCACGCTTCTCCACATCTGCTAACTACACACGGACAAATTAAGGTGCTAGCTGGAACCTGAAGAGTGATGTCATATGAGAACCTTTTTTTGTTCCACTACCAAAACCAACCTTTCAGACCAGAGTTCCTTTAATGATTCAGAGGATCTTAAAAAAAACCCTGGTGGTTAAAAGAAGACAGAAAAGGTAACAGCCATTTTCTTAAACAAATAATAAAGATGTCAACTGAGAGAGAGAAAGAACCTCTCAGAGTTCACCGTTCTTAAGAGAGACATTTCTTTAAATTGTTCTTCAGAGAATCCCCAATTGTGCCTCAAGAACCAATTGGAAAAGTTCTTTGAGCAACCAGAAAAACCCCTTTCAAATGTTGTTGTTGTTTTTTTTTTCAAATCAGGAACCATCCACCAATTAAAATGGTTCTTTGGTAGTTGATTGTTCTCCATGGAACCACACAGTCTTTTATAGAACCATTTTACAGCCAGTATTTTTCTGTGTGTAGACATAAATCAACCAAAAAAATGATAAAGCATGACAAGCATTTGTTTTGTGTGTTTGTGTGGACAGCGTTGTGATGGTAGTTCTGTTGTGCTGCAGAGAAACCAGGAGCTGCTCCGGCTCCCGCTGAGGCTCCTGCAGCTGCTCCGGCCAAGAAACTGGACAACCTGTTCTTCATCGAGGAACCCAAGACGGCCCACGCCACCGAGAGTGAGTCCACGCCAGGGACCCACCCATAGTGATCCCCATACAGATCATTGGATAGATTCTTTATTGTCCTTTAACGAGGAAATGTGTTGCCACCAATTTGTTCAGCGCCTCATGTACATGAAAAAAGGACTGACATTTAGGGCTGATATTCATTTGCTGTGAATTTGAAAATTGCAGTGTCATCATTTACAATATTAGAACACAAACCTTGCCTTGAATTAACTGTTGTTTAATTAACATTATTGTATTATTAAAAAAAAAAAAGAAAAGAAAAGAAAAATGCAAAAAAATGACTATAACACTTGTAAAAAAAAAACAAAACAACAGAGCATGAGCAGAAAAAGCACCTTGAAAATTTAAAAAAATGCAAGAAAACTCTATTTATGATTGTTAAAATTATACATGAAAACGTTAGATCAATGCTGCTGATTGACATCAGGTTTAGTATTCAAATCATTAAACTGAAATGAATTGTCCTCAAGGCAAGTATGACTTACTTGGTAACGCTAAATATATAATGATTGTTCAGGGTTTTCCCTGGCCAATTTTAGGTCTTAGGTGGTTCATTTGATCTAGGCGGTCGGTGAAAACGTCTAGGCGGTGCGCCTAAGAAATTATAAGGCAGGGAAAACCCTGTTATTGCTAAATTCTGAATATTGGACCCGATAATCAGCGCCCAATAACTGATTGATCCCTGGTACAAACAGTTTAGTACACTGATGTGGGAGTTTTTTTCATGTGATCATCAGAGGCCTTAGATTTACCTGTTGAAATGAATGGGTTAGGGTTAGGGTTAGGGTTATGAATGCCTCTTGTTCCATCCCAGTTGCCTCTGTCATTCCAGTTCAGTTAAGATGAAGTAGCATCTGCATTCAAAACAGTAATTAAATCTCTGAGAAGCCTGAACCGAGTGGTGAAAAGCAGGATGCCTGGTCTTTGGAGGCCGGTGATGTCACCAGCCATATGGAACAACAGGAAGTGACATCATCTGCCACCAAAGACCAGGCATCCTGCTTTTCACCACTAGAGGTCAGGCTTCATGAATATTTGGATTTAGGGGTTTAATTCCTCCTTAATGTTTCGGTGGCATCTACAGCCAGCTCAGTTCTTACATTCTGATTTAATGCGATTTATGAAGCTCATGTTGCTGTTAGATTAAATATTCTGAATAATTCTGCTCATCTTTGCAGAGGGCACCGCCACCTTCATCGCCAAGGTCGGAGGTGATCCAATTCCCAGTGTGAAATGGATGAAGGGCAAATGGAGGCAGATCACGCATGGTGGTCGTATCTCCATCGAGCAGAAGGGCCAGGAGGCCAAGCTGGAGATCAAAGAAGTGACCAAGTCTGACTCTGGCCAGTACAGATGTGTCGCCTCCAACAAGCACGGAGAAATTGAATGTAGCGCCGACATGCGCGTAGAGGAAAAGAAAGAGTCTGCGGGATTAGAGGGAGACCTCCGAGCTAAACTGAAGAAGTGAGTTCATGTGCTTCTTGACTTGGGAAGGTTTTTCATTATGTTTCATAGATTTCGTTCTGATATTTTCTCTCATCACCTGCTTTTCAGACAGTACAGTCAGCGCTGCCAGTGCGCTGTCTATTTGCACAAAAAAAAAATCCGTTTTCTTCTTTGTTCATGTTTATCAGTGTGTCTCTTCAGGGCAGTCAGTCTGATTTTATATTAATGGTAGGTGTACCACAGGGCTCATCCTTCATCTCGGCCGTTGCTGTTTTCCATCTTCATTAATGATCTCCCACACATCCATTCTGACTCTCAGATTCTATTATAAGCTGATGACACTGTACTTTATTCCTCTAAGCCTGACCTCTCGCAAAGCCAATCGACGCTACAGGCTGATTTTGAAAGACCCCTTTGACAACGAGATGAATCATCTCAAGGGGTTTATCCTCCTCATTAAAAAAAAAGTTAGTATCTTGCACCATCACCATTTTAATGTGTCTCACTGCCTTCCCTCAGGACCCCATCGAAGCAGAAGAGTCCACAGGAAGAGAAGGACATTGATATTGTTGAGTTGTTGAGGAACGTGGACCCCAAAGAGTACGAGAAATATGCCCGAATGTACGGCATCACTGACTACAGAGGCCTGCTGCAGGCCATCGAGCAGCTCAAGAAAGAGAAAGCTGAAGAAAGTGGAAGACCGGTAATCCTTTCTGGAAGTAGCTCGCACGTTGTGTGATTCAGTGTGGTGTCTCTGTAAATGTGGTGTTGAACACTGTGGAGTTTTGTCGTTGCAGGAAATAGAGCGTGGAGACAGAGAGTCTGACGAGGACATGGCCCGACTGGTGGCCGACCTGCAGAAGAGAATGGAGCGCACCGAGGTTCGTACCTGTGTACTGTTAACATGTGCCATCTAGCTTCATGCAGAACAAGCTACAATACAGCATCTGTTAAACCGTTCTGAGACAAAACACATGAAGCCTATGAATGAATTAGCCAGCAGAGACAGAATCCATCAAACGGGCTGTACTGCCTGTATGGATGGAATAAAACTGCAGATCCGTTGGAGATTTTCATTTTCATGTGGTGTCATAAAGTTATTGTTCAATATGACACACCAATTAACAAGAAAATTTTAATCTGGCACATTGTCTCAAAAAGGTTGCCAACCCCGATTTAACTGATGAATCAGAGTTGAGTACACATTTCTGTTTCTGTAATGGCTGTCCTTTACTGTCACAATGCTTCTCTTTGGTGTTCCGTCGTGTTTTAGAAATGAGTTCAGTTCATTTCCAGAATACCCATGTGGTCTCCTCATTTCTGTAGCCTGTCACTGTGGTGAATGACATCTCCGACCAGTGCACCTTCACTGACAAGGACGCCGTGTTTGAGTGTGAGATCAAGATCAACTACCCAGAGATCACCCTGTCCTGGTACAAGGGCACGCAGAAGCTGGACAGCAGCGACAAGTACGACATCAGCATCGCTGGCGACCGCCACGTGCTGAAGATCAAGGACTGCCAGGCCAGAGACCAGGGCAACTACCGTGTGGTCTGTGGGCCGCACATCTCCAGTGCCAAGCTCACCGTCATGGGTCAGTACTGTGCTGGTTTCACTGACGTCCCTCAGAAACTAAAACTCGATCTTGATATGCAGTCCTGGTTGTCAGTGTCCAGAGCCGCTCAGGTTAATTTTGCAGAATTAAAAGTGTTGTGATCCACAATGTTTTCCTGTAATACCCTGATAACTCTTTAAATCCTAGAAGAAATTCCCTTTATTTCTTTCCAAAACAAAGCTAATAACAAATCACTCCTTGTCCAATGAAAGTGCTTTTTTTTTGTCAGTCTTGTCTCACAGAACATACACAAACCATCAATCCATCACCAATTTCATAGGCAAAAGTAGCAATTTTTAATTTAAAAAAATATTTTATACTTTTTAGTACTTCTATGTATTTTTTCATTTTTTTAAACTAATTTTTTCATATTTTTTAATAATATTTTAAATATTTCATTCTTTCCCATTTATGTCTCTTATTTCTTTCAGTTGTACTCGAGAGCTTTTTTAAAATTTTGTTTTGTTTTTTATTTATGTATAATTATTTATACATAAAGCCTATCAGTTGAGAACCACTGATACACTCTACATTTGTTACGTTTTGTGATACAAGTCGTATTTAGGGACACCGTTAGCGTTCAATTACAGCTTTTACTTGTTGGCTGTTATTGATAAGGTACATTTGGCGTGGATGTGATGTGATTTGGCGTGTCACATGATTTCATTGAAGGTTCATTGAGCTTATATTGAACGGAGGACGCTGTTATGGTTGAATTTTAAATGTCATCTGTGTCGTTGTTGTTTCCTGTGTCTTCACTGTGTTGTGCTAGAGTGGAAAGTCAAGTTGGTTTCATGCTGGGTGGCTTCATCACCCGCTGGAATTGGATTTGTTTTCTGATGTGGTGTGTTTGATTAATTTTATGATTTGCCTTCCTGGTCATCACATATTGCTCACCAGACTGGCCAAGGAGGGTTTCCTTCTCCCTGCTGTCTTTGTTTTTGGGGCTCTAAATAAACCTGAACTCCATCCTGGCCAGCAACACCAACCTTAAACAACATAAACGAGCAGAAATTTCTAGAAAACCTAATTGGGAGAAAAAAAGAAAGGGATAAAGCCTTTTGCCTGCAGCCACAGAGACCCCCTCTAACAGATGCTCTCTGTTGTTTGTGTCTTTCAGAAGCAGAGGTGGAGAAGCATCTGCAGGACACATCGGGTAAGGAAGGCCACTCGTGCACGCTGACGTGTCAGTTGTCCATCCCAAATGTGCAGGCACAGTGGTTTAAAAATGGCAAGCAGTTAGAGATGAAGGGCAGGTACACGTCTGAGGTGAAACACAAGGTTCAGAAGCTTCTGATTAGAGACCTGAAGCCCGAAGACCAGGGCAGATACACCTGCAGATACGAGAACCTGGAGTCCTCCGCGGACCTCTGGGTGGAAGGTTTGTACCTGGAACGCGTCCTACAACCTTCTAGAAGTGGTCGATGTTCTGCCTTTCTACTAACCTCTTCAAATTGTAAGACTAATGTTGAAGATTTTGATTTTTTTTTTCACCCACTCTTTCTTCCCGGACTTGTCCTCCTCTGTCTTAACCTTCTTTACGCCTCTCCTCGCCTGGGTGATCTTGCAAACTTTACCGCCATCATTTTCATTCTTTGCCTTCTTACATATCTCGTCTTGACTTAAATCCATCAACCCCCCAAAAATTCCAGTCATCATAACTGTCTCATTCACTTCGAAACACATCCCATCCTAACCCCGCCACTCATTTGGATTGTTTTGTAAATGAAAACTACATTCAGATTAATTTTTCATACATTCCAGTTGCAAAGTGGCAACACATTTACCATTCACATGTTTATCTGTTTTAGCTGAACAAATTCATTTCACCAAACGCATCCACAACATCGAAGTCAACGAGCGCCAGTCGGCCACCTTTGAGTGTGAGGTTTCCTTCGACAACGCTATCGTGTCGTGGTACAAAGACACGTGGGAACTGAAAGAGAGCCCTAAGTACAACTTCAGAAGCGAGGGACGAAGACATTTCATGGTTATAAGAAATGTGACCACTGAAGACGAAGGTGTGTAGAGCGCCGTCGATCCCCAAGTGTCAACCTTTCCTCTGGATTTTTTGCCCCTGAGTGTTTTATGACTGCGTGTTAAAACGTCTTCATTACTAATCCCATGTAGGCGTGTACTCGGTGATTGTGAGGTTGGAGCCCAGAGGCGAGGCTAAGAGCACAGCTGAGCTTTATTTGTCTGGCAAAGGTACAGTTTCCTAGTCAGGCGCCACCTTTCATGCCTCTGTTCAGCATTTTGTCTGTTTAGTTTTTAACACGGTATTCACTCTTCCCCCCTTTTCACAGAAATTGAATTAGCAATGGTACCCTTTGGTGAGTATTTCATTTTCTAGCCCCCTCAAAAGATTTAAATCCGCCACTTTTACAGAGCACATCTTTGAATAAATAACGTCAAACAGTGTTCTACTAACATAATGTTTTTGTTTTAATTTAATCTATGTGCAGTCTATATCAAAAATTAATGTCTTCATCCTTATAGCTGTAGCTCATAATCCGTAACAGATTGTCCCTTACATATAAACCCAATTTCATATTCTGTAGATATCCCAGACTCCTCAGTACAGAGGCCTGAAGTGCCTTCATCCGTTGCAATTAAAGGTAAGACCAGGATCTCGTAGTTCACTGTGAAATCAATTAATCAAACACAAAGTGGATTTCTTGCAAAATTTAGATATTTGACCAATCTTTTAGAATCAGAATCAGAGACACTTTATTGATCCTTGAGGGAAAATTGGGTCAGTTGCAGCTGCTCAAATTCTCACCAGAGGAATATATCATAAATATAAGTGAAATTGTAAGAAATATAAAAATATGTCCATCAGAAAAAAGTATGTGCATTGTGTGCATTATATAGAAATGTGTATTAATCCTAAAACAACATATACAGAACAAAGAAACTGAGAATATGTAAAAAGTAGACCTATGAAGACCATATTTAAATAGGATAAACAGGGATATTTCACAGATGAATTGTCATCAAATCCCACAGGTATAAAACAGTCGCAGCTCATTATTTGAAATGTGCAGATTGAACGTGCCTTGACCGTTGACAGCCTGTAAGTGTAACATCTGTCGCTCTGAGCCAACATATCTTTTGTCTTTTAAAGAATCTTCTGAGTTCTATCACTATGAAGAAGAGATGGAACATAGAGGTACATGCTTTTATATATTTTTTAAAATTTACATCTTCACTCATCCCCATTATTTCCTACAGCTAGTGTAAACTAATTCATCCTACTATTATATTTTTTATAGATTGTCAGTCTGCCAGTTATGGCGAGAAACATTTGACCACAATACCATAATTCACCTTTAATGCGTGGTCTTCTCCCACTACAATCCCTTAACTCAGTGATGGCTAAACTAACCATTTAACACCAAAGAGAAGAACTTATCAGTTTTTTAATAACGGACACACATACCGTTTTGTCTTCACAAGAATCCACTGAGTATTCCTATCACTATGAAGAGGAGGTGGAGGTGGAGCAGAGAGGTATGTCTTATATTTCTGCTTTGTCACTCAAGTTTAATATTCTCCATCACCATCAACCCTCCAAGCAGATATTGGCAAAAAAAGAAAAGAAAAAAAAAGTAATGTTCAGATTTGTGAAGAAATGGAAAAAGAACGCTTCATCTGTTTCCCAAAATCCAGCAAAGCTCAAGTCTTAAATGCTTTGTGAATGCGAGTTTGCCCAAATCTGCCTCTCACATTCATCATAACATTGTTCATAACGACGTGATGTGGATTAAAAATATACACGTACATGCCGTTAACTAAATCATTTAACTGCGCACAGTTCACTTTTGTTTGTTTTTTTTCCTGTCCACGTGCCCACCATGTGAGGCAGGTGGACGTTTTTACACAGTCTTCCTAACATCCCTCCTTCTTCCATCCCATCTTCCATCTCTCCATCAGTGTGCACACTCTCTAACTACCTGTTTGTTATGTCGTCATCTCACATTCTGACGTGGTAATCTTGTCACTTGGGGCTCTAGTTTCGCAGACCTGGCGAGGCGGGGTCGCAGCGCAAATGCGCTTCGCCAACTGGGTGTGGCCAGGTGGATTTTGCAAGTTTGGCACGCCGTGCTCGGTGGCGTAAGTAGGGAGGGGAGAAGGCGTGGAGTGGGTTTGACACAGCTGATTCACTTTAAACCAATCAAATGATCCCCTGTCCTCGCCTTTAAAATGCGCTGCACGAAGGCGTAATGAAAGTTTACACAATTGACTGCCTCAGGTGGAGCAGAGCCCAGGAGACCGGCGCGGAGCGGAGACCGGCGAGCAGTGCGGACACGTCACCCACACCTCACAGGCAGGCACGGTTTGTGCTGATTGTGAGGTTTTGGTGATGTGCGCCAGTCAGCCAAACTTCCACTGCGCCGGCTCCGCTCCGCCTTGCGCAGAAAGTAGACGTGGTTTCAGATGGCGAGCTTTTGGCGCACCTCAGTGAAGCCTTTTGGCACAAAACTGTCACTGCACCAAGCTGAATCTGTCGACACCTCCCCCTGCTGCGCCGCTACTCCCATCTCGGCGCACCTCTGTCTGCGAAACTAGTAAACCGTCCGCCCCTGCACCACCCTGCACTGCGCCGGGAAACTAGAGCCCTTGGTGGTTACGGTGAACCGATGGACATCATAATAATCAGAGTGACAGGATAGCAGCCGTCCACATGTGAAATGACAGTGTGCCTCCCTCACTGTGCTCCGGCTCATCACGTTGTCGTCTTCTGTCACTCTTGTGGTTATCGCTCCCCTCAGTTGAGTATCAAAGCTGGACAGAGGAGACAGTAACACAGCAGGTGGCCATCACTAAAGGTATCATCTCTGCACCTGTAGAACCTGCATCTCATAATCCTTAGGAAGGTTTTGGAATAGTTGTAACACTTCCAGCACCAGAATCCTGTTAATTTGTTTGTCCGTTACTACCTCTATGTGTGTGTGTGTGTGTGTGTGTGTGTTTGAGCCACTCTTTGAAACGTACGGTATCTTGACATAACCTTGGCTCTCTCTTAATGTGTGTGTTTTGTTAGTTCATTGTCTGCTCTCGTGTGTCTGTGTACAGATCTGTCTCATTTCCTCAGTGATGATTTTTCCTGTTTGTCATTGGTTGTAACCTCGCTCGTGTCCTGGTATTTGCCGACTGTGGTGATGAACTTGGGTGTTTCTTGTTGTCTCAGCAGTTGCCAGAGTTCCCGTCGAGGAGACAGTGGAGACAGTGAAAGTAGCCATGAGGGAGGAAGTCCCAACCAAAGGTACTGGAGTGCTGCCTGTCCAACCTGGCTTTGCACATTGTCCCGGCAAAGACGCCAATAAGCTCGTCCACTAAAATCTTCACCATCTGGTGAAACTAAAAACACCCTCTGGTGTCTTTAGTTGTCCTTGTGCCATAGTTGTCTGGACATGGCCAGCACTTTTTCTTGGTCTTTGTTCATAAAATAACTATATATATCTATATTTTAATAATTTTGCTGTCCATATTGTGATTGCAGTAACTGCTGTTATTGCTTTTTGTCTGGCTGTTGTTGTATACATTTCTTGTGCTTCCATGCACAACGTCTCTTTTAACTTAACCAGTGAGATTACTAACACCGCAAGTGAATCCTGAAGCTCTTATTACGTATCGTTGGTTTGTGTTAACATTTACTGTTCCTTTATGTTTTAGTGTGAGACTCTCTGTAACAGGCGCAGCTGCTTCCTGTCCATCACTGTTGTCTGTCGTCCTCTGTTGTGCTTCCTTGCTTTATGTGCAAATGTGCAACGTCTCTCTTTGCTGAAGCCGCACAAATCTAACACAGTAAGTGTCTTTTAAGTTCCTGAAGCTCTGAAGAAGCCTGAGGAGAAGCCTACGCCTGCTGTGAAGGAGCCCTCACCGCCTAAAGGTACCAACATGTCTGTGGTGTTCATATGTCCAATAATTCATTCATTTGTTTGTATCTGGTGTCATTCAGAGCATTAATACTCAGTTATAACGACTTGCCAGTTTGTTATTTACTCCTTTAAAAACTGTACAGTGTATATAAATGTTGTCTTCTTGTGTTTTATAGTACACACAACATGTTAACTTGATCTATCTTCACAGTCTAATGTTTTATCTTGCCAAAAGTTGCAGTCATTTAGCTGGCGGTGTGTTAATCAGCTCTGAGAAAGGACAAATTCACTGAACTTTACTGAAATTTTAAAGTACCAGAAGCCAAAAAGCCAGTAGAGGAGAAGGTTTCTGCAGTTACCGTCCCAGAGAAGAAGGAACCTCCTGCTCCCAAAGGTAGAGCTCTCTTTATAATAAACTATGACTGACGTTGATCTTTCTTTTTCGTAGTTGATGTCTGTTTTGATGTCTTAATCTTATTAGGATGTGATTTGACTTTTGTACATCCACTCCACATCAGTTTTGCAGTTCTGTATCTTTTTTTCCATATGTGTTGTCTTGTGTACTTTATTGATGGGTATAACAAATTTTGTACTCTGTCTTGATGTGATTGTTAACTTTAAATATGTCTTATAAGAACCAGAGGAGGCAAAGAAGCCCGCTGCCAAGCCTGCCGCTGCTCCTTCTCCGCCCGCAGAGAAGACAGAAGTGCCAAAGAAAGGTACTTGATGCTGTTCATCTTGTTGTGCCATGTCTTACCCGAATTTCTCAATGCCATCTTATCTCTTTTGATAGCCATGTCCCTTCTCTTCTCACCTCTTGATGATGTCTTCTGTATATGTCATAATGTTATGCCAGCTCTAGTCTTCTGTAATTTTGGATTTGTGTTGTTCTGTGCAATGTGTCTCCATATTTGTAATATGTTTACTACTTTCTTTTAAACTTCTCTGGTCAAATCTTATCCCAGTCTGTTGTTTGTAGTGTTGGGTTTAATCTCCTGTTTTGAAAGCTTCTTTATAACTTTGACAACCTTGGTAAGCTTTTAGCTAATACCACCGTCTCTGTTACCTGAAGATGAGCGCAAGCCTCAGGTGCCAGCAGAGCCTAAAGTGGCACCTGCAGCTAAGCCTGAACCCGAACCCAAACCCAAACCTAAAGCTGAACCTGAACCCAAGCCTCAGGCCAAACCAGCTCCCAAAGTAGAACCTGAACCCAAACCGGCTCCCAAAGCAGAACCTGAACCCAAACCGGCTCCCAAAGCAGAGCCGGTGCTGGAAGAAAAGCCAGTGCCAATGAAGAAGCCAGTGACTCCACCATCCAAAGGTATTTCCTGTCTTGTTTGGATGTGTTTGCTTTGTCTTTTGTTGAGTTCTTTAAACCCTGAAGTAGCAGCAGATGTATTAATCTAACTGTATTACTAGTTTGTATGTTTCTCTTGTCCTGAGTGTTTGTATGGCTTTACTGTGTTTGTGTAGCTTCTAACATGGAAGCGAATCTTTTCATTTGTGAGCACCTGTATAAATGTGCTTTCTCTGCAAATAACTAAATCAATGTACATGTTACTTTAAGTACCTGAAGAGGCTCCAAAAGCAGAGCTGGAACAGATCAAGCCTAAAAAAGCAGTAGTCAAACCAGAACCAGAGGTCCAAAAACCAGAAGTGGGACTAAAGAAAGCCAAACCAGAGGTTCCCAAACCTGAGCCTGCTGTGTTGAAACCAGAGCCTGCCATCCCCAAACCAGAACCCACCGTTCCAAAAGCTGAACAGAAGCTGCCAGAAACAGTAAAGAAAAAAGCTGAGCCTCAAGTAAAAATACCAGAGCCTGCGGTCTTGAAACCAGAACCAACAAAAGCGAAGCCAGAGCCAACACCAGTGCCAAAGAAAGGTATCCGGCATCCCTCACCAGAGAGGCGGCTGTGGAGTTTTTCTTAATCTTCTTAATGCTGCCTTCCATCTAGGACTCATCCTTAGTGCTTTATATCTGACTGCTTGTGTGACTAAGCTATTGATGGTTATTTTGGTTTTTTGGTTTTGTCGTTTGCGCTAGCAAACTCCTTAACTCTTAAATATTTGGAAATCTGGTGACTTTTAATATATTCCCCACTTTTGTCGCTAAGGACAATCTCTGTTTGATCAAGTTTGTCTTATTTTTTGTTGTTTTTTTTAACTCTCCTTTACAACTAACAGGACTAGCCATATTCGTAATACGTTGCTCAGTTGTTTTACTTGTGTGTCTTTTCTAATGGAGCCCATCCAAATTCATAGAAGCTACGTAATTGTATAGCTTGTCTATGTTTCTCCTGGTCTTATATATTCAAATATCTGACGAATGGCATGTTCTTGCATGTTAAAAGTGCCAGAAGCACCAACAAAGAAGGAGGTGGTTACACCTCAGCCACCAACTACAGCACAACAGAAAGTGGACAGAGAGGAAGTGATACCTGTAAGGAAACCTGTGGCAGCTCAAGGTACCGGACCATTGAAGCTCAGCAGGCTGTCAATGCTCTCTGTTCCCACCAAACCCTTCCCATAAAAACCTAAAATCTTGAACTGACATCTCTGGCCTCTCTAATGCGTTGGTCAGTTTTATTGTGTGATAATGTCTAACATCTAACCTCTGGTGCACAGAGTTGTGTTGTTAGTGATGGGGCTGAACACTGTTGTTTGTTAATTGCTGACTTGTCATAGTTGTCTTTTTGCTGTTGTGCACTCGTTAGAGTGTAGGTTTTGTTCATCTGTGACAATACTCTTCAACTTATTTTCATACATGTAAGACTTAAAATGAACTTAAATGGTCCTCTTTTAAGTTCCCGTGGAAGAAAAACTACCAGAGCCTCCAAAAGCAGCACAGAAACCAGAGCCCGTTGTTGTTCCTCCCAAAGAAGAGCCGCCTAAGAAAGGTATATTAATGACTCTAATGTATTTTACTCAGTCATAAGCTGACTGTTAGGTTCCTCTGTTAGGTTCTTCTGTCTTGTGTGTTGTCATCTAAGTCTGTTCAAAGTTTAAATAAGTGGGATTACCTTACTCAAATCACAGTGATATGCTGAAATTCTACAATTTCCTTGAATAACACAAATTGACATTGGTTAAAAAAAGGATTACTTTTTCATTTCAAAGCAGATAATTTGTGTAAAGTCTTCACTGCTGTGTCTGACCTGTCGTTATTTGTGCGGCAGCACATTTTACTATCCTTTATAGTCATGTCTTGTGTATGCTTGTTTGTCATACCTTCTTAAAGCAATGAAGCCCAAACCAAAACTCGTACCTGAAGAGGTGCAAGGGAGAGAACCTGAAAAAATATCTCAGAGGGTTTCTGATGAAGTTCCTCTTCAGCTAGCTGAGAGGGTAGTGGATAAAGAAACTGAGAGGGTGCCTGATAAAATACCTGAAAGGGTACCTGAGAAGAGGCCTCCAGGAAAGGCTGAGGTAACCCCTCAGAGGGAAGTGGAAAAAGTTCCTGAGAAGGTCCCTGAGAAGATAAAGGCACCTGAAAGGGTGGTGGAGGAAATTCCAGAGAGGGTTCCTGAAAGAACACCTGAAAAAGTACCTGACAAGGTTCCAGAAAAACTACCAGAGAAGAAAATACCAGAGAAGATTCCTGAGAGGAAGCCTGAAAAGGTGCCTCAGGTGGCGGAGGTAGAGAAAATTCCTGAAAAGAAGCTACCTCAGAGTGTGCCTGTGGAGGTTGAGGAGGTAGAACCTTGGAGGGTACCCCAGAAGAAACCTGTGAAGACAGCTGAGCAACAGGTATCTGAGATACCAACAGACAAGATACCTGAGAAGAAAGCAGTCCCTGCAAGGATTCCAGATAGAACACCTGAGAAGGTGCCACAGAAGATCCCTGAGGCAAAACCTAAAAGGCAGATAGAGGAAGCTCTTCCTAAAGGTATTCTTGAGGCAGACCTCAACACATTCTTTGTCTTCTTACGTGTTGAGAATTGGTGACAGTCCATTTGTAGCACTAATTCGTGTGCCAAATGTCACTGTATTTTGCTGTAGAGACAGTAATATATGATAGATATTATACAAGACAGTGTTTTGATGAGTATTCATAACAGTAGACGCTGAAAAAGGGGCAATTTAATAAAAGCTGAACTATTTACACTTCTTCAAAAGATACAGCATTAGCTTATGTCCCTCTTATACATTTTACTGTCTGTTTTGTCTTACTCAGTGTGTGCTGGTTACTTTGTAATTTTGTGTGTTTTATATGTTAAGTGTCCAAATTCTTTATCTTGTATATGCCGTCTTGAGCTAAAAGCTGATTCATTCTTTCAAGAAGTAGAAGCAAAGAAGATTGGGAAGAGCCTGCCAAACGCTAAATCCCCTGAAGAAGAGAAAAAAGTCTCTTCACGAGAACAAGGTACTGAACAACTCAAAATAACGGAGCACTCTTACTGCATCATAATCTTAATCCTTCATGATAATACACAACAGGTGGATTATCTACCCCCAATGTTAGCCTTTTTCTTCTGTGTGTTGTCTCTTATAACCCCAATGCTTGACTTTGTGTTGTGTTTTGTTATCATCTCTTGGCACTGCCCGATGGTGCCTTTTCTTCAAAACATCTTTGCACTTCAAGCGACTACCAGTCTTGTCAAGATCAAGCAAAGAAAAGGAGCTCAGAAGGCACAAGAAGTTTATTTTGTGACGGAGAGAGTTTCCCCCCCAGAGGAGGTCTGGGAACATGAAGATGTGGTGGAAGAATACGCTGAAGTGTCTTATGAGGACGAAGAAGCGCTTGTGGGCAAGAGTATTGTGTCCCTGTCAGAAACAGACATTTTTAGCACAACAGAAATACCTAGCCAAACACATGAAAAGTCTGAACTGAGTGGTGAGATATCTGTTATTGATGTTTCAAAGAGGAAAGATATCAGGGTAACTAAGCAAAAAATAGCCCCCAAAACAAAGGAAATAGTTGTAGAAGAGCGAAGAAAAGTCACCATAGTGCAGGAGCCGACTAAACCAAAAGCTAAAATTGAAGAGGAGTTCTTTGTAAGGAAGATTGATTCACCCATGGAAATTATAGATGAGAGGAAAGATAGTACAGAAAAACATGCAACAGAAACAAAAGAGGTTCCCACACAACAGGCTACTGTAACAGTCAGGAGCAGAGAAGTGTCTGTCACAACAAAATCTGTTCCTGATAGACAGCAGCTAACAGAGACTGACAGTAGACCTCGACATCCTCACAGGACAGATAAATTCATCACAGAGAGTCTAGAAATTACAACTAGAGTGCCTGCAATTAAACAGGAGATTCCCACTGAGACAGAAGGCAAGCCTAAAGGAGAAGTCCCTACCCAGAGGAAAGTGGAGCACGTTAAAAAACAAGAGAAATCTGAAGTAGAGACACTGCATATTGAGATAGGTGCAAGGAAACAAGAAACAGCTTTTTCTGAGTTGAAGTTGGAATCATCTGAACAGGCACCAGAGGAAAAGTCATATGTTGCCAAAGATATCCAATCACAGAAACACACCAAAGACATTTCCTCCGAAGAGAAAACTATAGCTAGGAAACCAATTAGACAACAGCCAACAGAAGGAAAAGATGTGACTAGAGAAATGGCATATGAAAAGCCTTTGGTTGAGGAAGATTTTGACAAACCTAAGAGAGAGCAGGGGTCAGCAAAAACTGTGGAAACTACTTCATTTGAAGAAGTACAGTTAGTTAAATTAAAGGATATTCCGTCAAAGAAAGCCATAGAGAAGAAAGAAACTCAACACCTAGAAACTGTAAGAAAGGCCTCAGTGACATCTGTAACAGAGGTCACATACGAAGAATCATTTATTAATCGTGATGCAGAGATTATTCCAGATACTCCAGTGAGAGACGAAATCAAAGAAGCTCCAGTTGAAAAAAAACAGCCAAAACAAGTCACAGTTAAAGACAGACCTGCCAAAGTTATTCCTACCAAGGTGCAAGCGGTAGACAAGAAAACAACCAGACTGGAGCAGGCCAAAGTAAAAGAACCGATAATTCCACACTCAGGTAAAGATGAAATCAGAGTGGTAGAAGCAATTTCAGTAAAGAAACAGGAACTCCCAGAAAAGAAGGGAGAGGAGAGGCTTAAATCTGATGAGATAACCGATGAAGTGCAGGAGAGCTATACCAAACTTGCGACAGTAGTGACCTCCAAATCCAAGACTGAAGCTGTTGGTAAGAAAATGATAGTACAAGAGACTGTGTTAAGTAAAGAAAGTAAAGACACCACGGTCAAGCCAAAAGTTATTGAACAAGACATTCGATATGAACCAGCTCCTGCAGAAATATACCAAGAACAAGAGGAGACTACCATCAGGCACTGGGACTCACATACTGAAGAAATGTACACGGAATCTCCTGAATCTTACGTTGAAGAACAATCCAAAGAAGTCCCACCTCAGAGAGTGGATACCATGCAGAGAGAAGAAGATGAAGCTCGAGCTGAAACAAAACCCTTCCCCTCAAAGCCAGCTGAGAAAAAAAGAGTTTCTGCTAAAGGATCTTACAAAGGTATAGAGAGAAAGTCTTACATGTCATGTTTTTCTTCATAATTTTCACCTCCATCTTAACTCTTTCATCATCACTCATTGTTTGGGAGCTGAGGAACCTCCACAGAGAAGCTTTTTTATCCAGTCTGCTTTCCAGTTTGACAGTGTCATGTTCTCAGCTCATTAGTAATGCAAATCATCCACCTGTGTGGTTTCTCACATTCCGTCATTTCTCACTTTGTGCGTGTGTTATTTGTGGTCTTGAAAAAACAAGCGCTCTTTTAGTATTTCATGGGTACATCAGACTGTGTGTTTGTATTGTTTGTCAGCTGTTTGTTTGTAAAAGTCACGCTTTTATTCTTTAGTTATTCACTATCTTGAGTAAAAAAAAAAAAAAATACTGATTATTCTTTAAAGAACCAGAGGCCAAGAAGATTCCCGGGAAAGTTCCGGCTGCTTCTGAAACTGAGCTTGACATGCTGGTAAAAGGAACGAGACCTGAGAGAGGTACAACAGCACTTTTTCCTGAAGTGTTCAAAATACCTAGTATGCTTGACAGTACACACTATCATCCTCCATGATTATAAAACACCACAGATTAATTATCTACTGCTGTTACCCTCTTATCTCTGTTGTCTCTTTTAACCCCAATTGTTTGTGTTTGATTTGTGTTGTTTGTTTTTCCTAATCTCTTGGCACCGCTGAATGGTGCTTTCTCTTCATACTTCTTAAAATCTTCAACTCTCAAACAACAACAGATCTTGTCAAGATCACAGGGAAGACACAGGAAGTTCATTATGCGACAGAGAAAGTTCCTTCTGCAGAGGAACATGAAGAAGTGGTGGAAGAAAACGCTCCAGTGTCTTATGAAGATGAGGAGGACATTGTGGGCAAGAGGAGTACACCATTGTCGCGAGGAGACATTTTAAGAACAGCAGAAGTACCTGATCAAAAGGATGAAGTGTCTGAACAAAGTAGTGAGATATCTGTTACTGATGTTTCAAAGAAGAGGGCTCCTAGGGGAACAAAATCTACAGTCATCCCAAAAATTAAAGAAAAGGTTATGGAGGAAAATGAATCTAAGAAGCAGGCTTCCAAACAAAAACAAAAAGCTCTTAAAGAACTCTTATTCAGGAAGATTGATTCTCCAACAGAAGATGTTATTGTTGACAGTACAGATACGTCATGTTTGGGAATATCATCAGACATAAAAGAAGTTCCCAAAGAACATGAGGAAGTGAGTATAAGCATCAAAAAGAAACCTGAGAGTAAAGAAATTTCAAACAAATCACAGATACCTCAGGCCCAACAGCAGGTCACAGAGTTTCAAGAACTGACTGCTGAGACAGAGGTTGGCTCAAAATCCCAGAGTCCTCAGAGGACGGATGAAATCACCACACAGGGACTTGAAGGAAAACCTAAATTATCAGCCAGAAAACCTGAGCTGTCCAAAATAACAGATAGTGAGCCTTCAAGAAAAACCTATCTCCAGAGGAAAGGCAAAGTGACTTCCACTGAACAAAGACAAGCAGAACCTCGACAAGTCGAAGAACAGGCCACAGGTATACATGACAGGGAGGTAACACGTAAAGAACTATTAGCAGAAGATATGCCGGAAAAGTATATTAAACCTAAAGAAATTGTCGGTCGCAGTCCAGCAAGAAAAGAGGCAATAGAGTTAGAAACCATTCATTCAAAGTATGAATTATCACCCTCAGAAAAAGCACACAACTTAGCTAATAAAACCCAGGAGATCACAACTGAATCCAGCTTGTCAAAAGTAACGCCCATCAAAAACATACTAGCCAAAGTTGCCCCTATGGAGGGAACAACGGAGATGAAATCCACATGCAGTGAAATTTCACCCACAGAAACAGCGCAGATGTCATCTAAAAGTGAGGAGACTAAAGAAACCAAGTCTACAATAGGTGCAGCTGAAGACAAATCTGCTAAATTTACTGCTGTTGTGGGACAAAAAGCAGCAAAACAAGAACAAAGTGAACAAGAGAGACAAAACCGGTTAAATGTGGTCGCAGTTAAAGATGAATCTGCTAAAGATACTGAAACAGAGGCCTTAGTGACACCTGTGACAGAGGTTATGTCAAACAAATCATTGATAGAGCCCTCTACTAAAACTGATGAAACTGATGTCAGAGACAGTGAAACTGTGAAGGAGGAAATCCACAAGTCAAAGGGAATTTCTAAAATGAAAGCTAAACCCCTGAAAGAGACGCAACACAAGATACCTAAAAAGAAAGCAGACACTCCTGCAAAGACAATCACAGTAAAAGACACAAATTTTAAAATAATTACTATTGAGGAGATGGAAACAAAGCAGAAACAGGTTGAAAGTAAGGCTGGCGTAAGCTACACAGAGTCAGTGGTAGGTCAAGATGCCCCCGATAAAATGTGTAGAACCGCAGAGAACATATCTCACAAGGAGGAAGTAGCCCAAAAAGAGACAGGACAGAGGTTAGCCAAACGTGAAGAGATTACAGTTGAAAATGTTCTGCCAACAGTAGACACTTTTAAAGATAAAACTATTAAAGCTGTTGTCATAGAAGAGAAGAAGCCAACAACTCAGAAACAAATCCAAGGAAAGCACTCAGATACAGCTGCAGTTCAGGTAACAGGTAAAGAAGCAGAAGAGGTTCATGCTGAAACAAAAAGATCTGCCAGAGACAGCACAGGAACAAAAGAACAAGTTAAGACCAAAGGCATGCTTGCAAAGAAGGAAATAGATGAGATCAAGGTTAAAGACATGCAGTCAAAAATGGTCAAAGACAAATTTGCTAAACCTGTTCCTTCTGAAGCAATAAATCAGCACCAAACTGAAAGAAATGAATTACTTGCAGCAGGGACAGAAGAGAGAGGACAGAGGTTTTCCAAACCTACAGAGATCCCAGTTAAAGACGTGCAGTGCACAATTAAACATGCATTTGGGATTGTTACTCCCCTCGTGGCATCAGAAACTCAACAGGAAGAAGCTGAAAGGAAGGTTTCAGTAGCACCTGTAATGGAGGTTGCTCATCAAAAGTCTCGGGTTGTGAAAGATAGAGATTTTAAATCGCAGGAGTTCACTGAAACAGGAGATATTTTATTAGATCAAGTACAAACAAAAGCAGTCACTGTTAAAGGTAAAACCGACCAAGTTACTACTAGTGAAGACACATCATCAAAAAGTCAGAAACAAATTAAAGCAAAGCCAACAGTTACTCCTGAGACACAGGTAACAGAGATTGCAGGTAAAGAGTTCCAGTCACAGACAGACACAATTAAAGATAAAACTGCCAAAGTTACTCCAACTGAAGAGCAGAAAACAACACAGGAACAAATAGAAACAAAGACTTTAGTTACACCTGTGAGGGACAAAACATCTAAAGACTTAATAAAGGAAGATGTTCCAGAAAAACCTGCTGAGACCAAAGAATTAGTCAGAGACCATGTAAAAGCTGCAGATGAAGTTGATATGATAGAGAGTAAAGAGAGAGGACAGAGGTTTTCCGAACCTACAGAGACTCCAGTTAAAGATATGCAGTCCAGGACGGTCACAGTTAAATATGCGTTTGGGATTGTTACTCCCCTTGAGGCAACAGAAACAAAACAGGAGGAAGCTGAAAGGAAGGTTTCAGTAGCACCTGTAATGGAGGTTGCTTATCAAAAGTTACGTGTTGTGAAAGATGGAGATTTTAAATCGTACACTCCACAAAGATATATCACACCTGATGATCTGGTCAGAGACATTGCATCAAGAAAAGAAGAAATTCATGAGTCACAGGGTGTTCCTCTTAAAATAGGGGAATCTGTGGAAAATAAAGGACAAAAATTAGCTCAACTAACTCGAACTGAACAGTTCAAAGGTGAAGAAACCAAGTCAGTGGCTACTGAACTTCAGGACAAAACAGTCAAAGTAACGGAGGGAATATCTTCAAAACAGAGTGTACATAAAGCAGATAAATCTGAATTGATTACAATGGAAGAAAGTCAGTCAGATATAGTCTTAGTTAAAGACAAAACTGCCAAAGTTACTCCTACTGAAGGAACAGTGAAGGTGACATCTAAAGAATCACTGATAACAGAAGATGCACAAGATAAATTTGCTAAATCTGACCAAATTGTCCAAGACAGTGTGACAAGAAAAGACAAATGTAAGTCAGCTAAAGCAGGTGTTGAAGAAGTACAGTCAAAGTCGGTCACAGTTAAACATAAAAGCCCCAAAGTTACTGACACTGAAGGGGGGGAAAGACGAGAACACGTTGAAAGGAAGGCATTAGTTACCCCTGTGGTTGAGATGGCATCTAAAGAATTGTTAATTGTTCCCGATGATTCAGAAAGAGTACGGACACAAGCTAAACCTGAAGAATTTACACTTGAATCTGTCCAATCAAAAACAATGACAGTTAAAGACAAACTCATCAATGTGATTTCCAAAAAAGAAAAAACAGAGATAGGATCAGCTGAACAGGAACAACAGGAAAGAAAAGCTTTGGTGACCAACATTACAGAACACACTAAAACTGATAAACATATCAGAGACATCACAACAGAAAAAAGCGAAACTCCGTCTCAAAAGATGGGGGTAACTCAAAAACCTCATGAAACTGAGATTACAGTCACAGAAATCGAGTCAAATGTACCTGCAGTTAATAAACATAAAATCAGCCAAGTCTCTCTGAGTGATGGGATGGAAAAGACTGTGGTGCACCTTGACAGAAAGGCATTAGTTGCACCTGGGATGGAGGTAACTAAAAAATCAGTGGATGATCTGCCAGAGAAACTTACACAAACTGAAGAAACCGTCAGTGGCAGCACAAAAATAGAAAAAATTACATCACAAAGACCAACTGAAAAAGAAGAGACTACACTTGAAGGAATGCAGTCAAATGTAGTCACAGTTAAAGAGAGATTTTCCAGTGTTGTCCCTATTAAAGAGATTACAAAGCCTGAAACAGTTGAAAGAAAGTCCATTGCAGTTACACCTGCAATTGAACCAATGATAATGGAAGGTACTATAGGAGACAAAATGGCAGGAAAGAAAATAATAACTCTGGAGCAGACTGAAATAAGTGAATTAATAAAGGAGGTCAGCATGCCTGAAAAAACAGCCCCAAAGGACATTAAAATCTCAACCAAAAAAGGTCAGGAAGTGTTTGCATCTGAGAAGATAGTCGATGCCATTCCTGAAACCCAGTCAGTAAAGTTTCCCAAGAAATGCATATCTGCAAAATCTGATGTTGCTGGTATGATGCCCACAGAAACCGAACCCTCAGTAACAGATAAGTCCAAATCAAAAGCAATTGAGAAGAAAACTTCTGACATGTGTCCAGAATATGGGGAACGTGCCACCAAAAACTGGGATTTAGAAGTTGAACAATCAGACGACAGGGACAGGCGCATCCCTCTTGAGACGCTTGATACCAAAAGCAGATATGAAGAGGCTCATGTGTTTCAGAACGCTGTAATCTCCAACGCCATGCCCTCGAAACCAGAAGATAAGGAAAATGTCCTCCTCCAGCCGTCTTACAGAGGTATTGAGGGAAAATGTCATGTGTCACCGAACTCGTTTCATCAGAGCACCAGCCATTCTCTTCCACCTCCTGGTCATCACGTCCAGGATCTGTCAGATTCATGCCTCTTTGTTATCATCTCAAGGGCTTATCATTTCACATCACCCATTTTGTTTGGGCACAAACTGTGTTGCTCATTGTGAAGAACCCTCATAGTGACTCCATGCTGTCGAATGAGACAGTGTCATGTTTTCTTCTTCTTCTTCTTCTTCTTCTTCTTCTTCTTCTTCTTACCAGTTAATATTGAAACCATTACACATTGTGGGTTTTTTGTTCTTTGTTGGAATCTTCTCATTATTTTTGTTATTCTGTGTTGGTGTGTCCATCTTGTTCCATTGTACCCCTATGTGTTGAAAACTCTTATTATTCTGAGACGTTTTTAATTAGAAAAGCAGCTGGGAGAAACCCTTAATTTACCATGTCCTCATATCTGTGTTTTGTCTGTTTCTTTGTTTGGTTCAGTGCTCACCCCATCCGTCTTTGCGTTGTTCTGACTGTGTTATGATTTTGTTTGAAGTGCCTGTGATGGAGAAGGAGTCGCCACCACAAACCAAAGAGCCACTGGTAAAAACACCCAGTCCCCAAGAAGGTACTTGTCTGTTTCTTCTACATGTTTTCTGTGTTTGTGTTGTTGTTGGGTGTGCTTTTCTAAAGATGTTCATAAATGAATGTTGGTCTTGAGCAAATATGAATCTTAAACATTATTCTTAAGTACCGCGGGATATTATGCAAGCCACCGAGGAGACCAAGCCTGCTATCAAAGTGCCGGAACAGCAAGCAGTAGAAAGAAAAGAGAGCAAGCCAGGTAGCTGACTGATGTTTACAGTTTTGTGACCATTCACTAGAACAACCAACTAACCTGTTTTTTAAAGACTTAAAAGCAAGAATGTAGTGCTTTTCTTTGTGGCACATCCTACTGAATTCCATGTGTGCACTTGTACTTGAAGTGAGCAAACCACAACCCGCTGTAAAAGTTCCAGAAGAAACCAAACGGCCTGAAGTCACCGATAAAGCTAAGAAAGTAGAGAAGAAGATTACTCCACCAGAAGAAACAAAGCCAGGTATCCCCATGAATACTTTAAACTACTCTTGAAGGGCCATACTAACATCTTGCTAGTGTTTAGAATGACCTGCTCTTCAATTTATGCTCAGGGATACATTGTCTTCATATGTAAGATACTTCATCTTAATCTTTTTTTATACTTGAAGTGACCAAGCTGCAGCCTGCCTTAAAGGCTGAAGAGCCGACCAAGATACACAAGGATGAAGGCAAACCTGTCATGGTAGAAGAAATAGCTCCTAAGACAGGTAGAAGTACTCAGAGAAGAGCTGTGAAGGAAATATTTTCTTGCTTGGAGTGTTCATCTTCTTATCTTAATTCATCCATCCAGTTGCACTCTTTGCTTTTATTTCATATCACTGCAAACATTAACCATCCTTAATGAAAACCACCATGTTTCTTTTCAATCGCTTGTTGTTACTGTATTGCTTTATTTAGTTTTTGCCTGTCTTAGCCAGGTAGGTATGACTTGGAAAAAGCGATACAGGGCATGTGGTATTGCATTGTCTGTCTTTTCATGTTTCTTCTCCTGTTCTTTGTTTAACTTGGTAACTCAACATGATTTACTGTACTTTACGTTACTTTACTTTACTTTACTGTAAGTACAGCAAGAGCATGCCACATTTCTCCCTGGACAAAAAAACTTACTTGATTATCCCATTTTGTCTTTTTCTCTGATATTTCTTTCCTGGAGTCATTGCACTAAATAATAATGTGATATTGGGCTGAATTTGCTGTGCATCTCAATCACATTTTTATTCCTCCTCAATTTTTCAAACACATTCAATCAATTTTAGAGGATAAATTGATTACTTCTGGATGTGTTTGATGACAAATCTTTCAGTGTATGCAAGGCCCCTCCATTCTCAGTCACTGCAGTGGTTGTACACTAGTAAATAAATGATCTAATCAATGATTCTGTAACTATACTCCTACATTAGATGAAACCAAGGGACCTGTCCAAGCTCCCGGAGGAGTCCAGAAAGGTAGGAGCCCTCATTAATAATTACATCACACCATCATTATACATATAGCACATTACACAACTTTTTAGGTGAGTAGAAAAATTGACGGCCACTAAGTAGTTGCGTTCAGTATGCAAACCTATTTGAAATGCCATTTTTCATATTCATGTACATATAGTTTTTTACACTCTAACAACTGTACACTGTGACGATTGTCTGTTTCTGGTGTTTTTCTGCCTATATGTCTGTTTTTGTGTGTTGTTTATGTTAATTTGTTGTGTTTATGCTTGTATCTTTAAATTTAACCCAGTGGAAATAGGATTTCTCTTGTGTGAGAATGTGAGAATTGTAATATCAGTTAAATGTCCATGTGTAATATTAAACTTTTGCTGCCTCAGAAACGGTTCTGCACAAAAAAGGTAAAATTCAAGTGGAGGAGGATGGGACATTTGAGATTCCCTCTTTGAAGAAAACAACCAGGGTCATCAGGGAAACAGAGGAGGAACAGGAAGTTGTCAAACTGAAGAAAATTCCATCAGTTGCATCAAAAGAGGCTGAAGAAGAAAGCAAACCTCTGAAGGTTACCAAGACAACCGTCTTTGATGTTGAAGAGATTGTACATGAGGAGGAGGCTTTTGAGCTGTCAGTAGCCACCAGGAGACCCGCAGAGGAGAGGAAACCTAGGGAGAAAGCAGTCTTGGACAAAAAGAAAGAAGTTATTAAGCCTAAAGAAGAACCAAAGGACACTGCTAAAGACTCATGGACCCGCCAGAAAGCTATCCCAAAAGACGAGAAACCAGAGGATAAGATTCCTGTAAAGAAAACTCCCAAGGCAGCAAAGGAAGAGGAACCTGCTCCACCTAGTGCAGCTTTGAAGAAAGTGAAAAAATTGCCTTCAGATGAACCAGAGCAAGAGATAATCAAATTAAAACCATTTGAGAGGCCCTCCAAACCAGAAGAGGAGCCAGAGAAAGACAAGAAGGAGAGGCCAGAGAGGGAGCCTGTGTCTTTCCAGAAGCCAGAGAGGCTCCCGAGAGAGGAGGAGACCAAAGAACCTCCAAAGAAACCTGAGAAAGCTCCTGAAGAGATAAAGGAGCCTCCAGCCAAGGTGCTGAAACCAGTAGATAAAAAGAAAATGCCAGAGAAAGAGCCAGATGAGGGCAAAGCACCAGCCAAGGTTAAGAGAATCCCGACAAAGGAAGAAGAAATTGAAAGTGTCAAATTGAAGCCCTTCTCCAGGCCGTCCAAAGAGGCTGAAGAGCCTGAGAAGAAAAAAACAGCAGAGGAGAAAGACAGGCGACCTGCAGATGATCGACTGCCTCGGCGTAAAAGCAGAGATGAAATTCCAAAAGAGCGAGAGCCTGAAACTTATCCAAAGAAAATCGACACACCTGAAGCTCCTGAGAAGAAGCCTGAGAAAGTGACAGAGGCTGAGCCAACTCCTGTGGAGAAGACAGTATCTCCAAAGCCAGCTCCTGTTAAGAAACCTGAGAAGGTTCCTGAGGAGGCCAAGCCACTGCAGCTGAAGAAGGGGGTCACTCCAAAGAAGAAAGAGGAGGAAGAGGAGGTCACTTTGAAGCCCGTGGAGCAACTGAAGAAGGTTGAACTGAAAAAGACCCCATCACCTAAGATTGAGAAGCCAAAGCCTAAAGAGCTGGAGTCAGTTCCTGTTGAGAAGAAGCTGAGTGCTGAAAAACTCAAAAAGATTCCCAAAACAATCTCACCAAAAGAAGCTATTGAAGCCGTAACACTCAAAAAGGTCCCCAAGAAGCCTTCACCAGAGGAGGAGAAGGCTGCAGAACCAGAGAAGCCAGGTAAAGGGAAGATTCCCATGGTGAAGGAGGTCTCTCCTGGAGCAGTGCAGATGAGGAAGGTGCCCACCCAGCCTGAGGAGGAGGTGTATGAAGAGGAGTTTGAGGCAGAGGAGGAGGCAGAGCAGGAGGAGGACGAGGCCTGGGGTTGGGAGCTGGTTCCCAGGGAGAGTTACGGCTCAGAGGACTGGGAAGGTGAAGGAGAGGAGGGTGCTCTGGAGGCTCCAGGGGTGACCGGGAGAGGTGAGATGGTGGCTGCACCAAATGATTGGGTGACGACCAAGAAAATCCTCCATTCATCCCCTCAACCCTCAACCCATTTCCACCATTACATCTCCATCTAAATAGTCTTGACGTCATCATATTTCATGCGTGATACGATGTAGCCCATCTTATTCGTGTGTTGGTGTTCATCATCATTTGTGTATCATCCTGTCAGGTCATCTCGTCTTTTCTGTCATGTCATCTGTCATTCCCATATCATGTCGTCTCTGTCAGTTCAGTGTTTTTATCATTTCATCTCTACATTTGTTTATTGTGTCATATCTTCATAATCTACATAATAGTTGTTGTCTGTCTTGTCTGTAGTGTTAAGTACCCTTACCTTCCATTCATTCATTTCAACTTTTATTTAAGTCTCAGAGTACACTGAGCCTCATTATTTCATATTTCCCATTACTTCATATGTCCTTTGAAGTGGACAACATATTTTGAAGACATTGATTTTTGAGTATACTGTGTACAGGCTGTTCACTTTAACTGTTTTTGAACAGAGGGACAACCGGCAGAAGAAGCAGGAAGAGGTAGAGGTAGAGGGTTGAAAGGTAAGACCAAGTTCATATAATAATTATACTAGCTTCCCATAACATAGATTGATTGAATTGTGTTCGTGAAAGCTTCACCAGAAGACACTAGAATATTCTTCACTGCTATCTTGTCTTTAAAGCTTAGATGTGGTGAAGGTATGGCCAGTCACAGAAGCCCTTTTTAGAGAATATGGAATGGATTGTTTGTTTTTAATCTGTATTTCAGCCAAACAGACCCCATCCCCTGGAGAAGGCAGGGGCAGGGGCCTGAGGCCTGGTGGAAAAGGCCCACCGCCACCAGAGGAGCCCTTTGCAGGATTCAAGCTCAAAGCTGTCCCTCTGAAGTTCATCAAGAAGCTCCAAGACATTGTCTTACAGGAGGCTGAGTCTATTGGCTCTTCTGCTGTGTTTGAGTGTGAGGTTTCACCTTCCACCGCCGTCACTTCATGGATGAAGGACGGCAGCAACCTCCGTGAGAGCCCCAAACACAAATTCACCTCTGATGGC
>OMLB01062442.1:0-15345 GCA_900302555.1 Myripristis jacobus
ACAATGTAAATACTCATGAAAATAAAGAAAACGCATTAAATGAGAAGGTGTGTCCAAACTTTTGGCCTGTACTGTAGATCTATATAAGATGATAATTCCCGTTTACCGGTGAGCACCGTTGAGCACTGTTTAGCAGCGTAGGTTTCAGTTACTTGCCTGCGATTGGCCCGACCACATGTCACTCAGAAAACAGTCAGCCAATCAGTGGAGAGGTGCTGATTCTCTCTTCTGATTGGCTAAACGAACCGCGCTGCCAGAGCTCCGGGAGAAAGGCAAGAGAGAGGAGCCGTAAAACTATATTTAGCAGACCACAGGTACTCAAAACCACAAATACATCTTGCTAGGGATATCAACAGTTAAAATAAAACCCTGGAAAAGTGTACAGCATGGGGCCTTTAAAAATTCAATCAAAAATAACAATTTGAGAATAAAACACGCTGAAGCAAAAAATCACCTCAAAAGTAAAACTTATAGCTTGCAGACAAATAAACTGTCAATTAAAAGTGACTGTATTCAACAAAATAAACACTTGCATTTGCTTTGTTTACAGCAATAATATGATCAGATTTTCCTGGTTTGTAAGAGAGGGTGTCACTGGACCATTATTGGACGTGGAAACAATGCCACCATCTGGCCTCATAACCATGTTGCAGTTTTTGGTGTCCGACCGGAACCAGTTTTGGCCAGGGCCATGATGTCACTGTCTGAACAATGTTAGTTAGACGTACTCAAGTAGAATAATTCTGTACTTGACCCAACCTTTGGCTGTGATCCTCCTAGGATGAAGAGACGGCTTCATCCCATGTCGTCTGGACAGTGCTCCAGGAGTGGCGCACACGCATTGTGAAAGACAGCTGTAACCCTTTGTTTGGAGACCAGTTCAGCTGCAGTCTGCAGGAAGAGGAGGAGCTGCATCGCATCACCCTCAAGATGGAGGTGCTGCAGTAGATAAACCCTTAAATCACACTTAATATCTCTTAACCCTCCTGTTATATTCAAATTTACTAACATCTTTTATGTTTGGGGTCAGTTTAACCACAGCAGTTTAAACCTCCACAAAATTATTATAATTAAAATTGTTACCAATGTTTATGTGTCAGGTACTTAATGTTTCTTTGCTGACTACCTAAATATCCCTTTAAATAAAACATAACTCCCCCCACTTACACATCCAGTATTCCTATTACGCGACTCTGGAAAAATATGCAAATAACCATAAAATTTCAGTGATTGACCTAATATTGGAAAGAAATATTAATTTTTGGTGTTTTAATGGCTTTATATTATTTCTAAGTACAGATTTTTATTTATATCCGATGCATACAAAGTGTGTACAGGACATTGAGGACATATCATCATGTGAATTTCATGTTTACCTGGTAGTACCCATTAAATTAGGAAAACTCATTAATATGAAGCAAAAAAAAAAGTTGATCATTTAGTTAGACACGTTAAACATTGAATGGGGTCAAACTGACCGCAAACACAATAGGAGCGTTAAATCAAAGACATTTTTACATTCATTATGAGGGACACTGACATATACTCTGTACACTGTTTACACTTTCCCCCAATAAATATATGCAACTGAGATGTTTCAAACTTAAAATCGGAGTTCCAAAAATAGTTCTGAAGTGTTAGCACTGTAATTGTAATTGTGTGTGTCTATTAAGTCACCAGCACTCAGGTGGAACACCAGAATAAAGAGAATGTTCAATAACAGAACTCTCTCTCTCTCTCTCTCCCCCTGTGTGTGTGTGTGTGTGTGTGTGTGTGTGTGTGTGTCAGGTGAGGGACTTTGACAAGTTCTCCAGACATGTGGTGCTAGGACAGGTGAGGGTTCCTCTAGGACAGCACAAGATCACCTACCCTCTGGAACTACAAGAAGATCTGCAGACACCTCAGAAGGTGGAACACAAATACACACTTGCTTGGACACACACACATCCACATCCTGAGCTAATTTTCAAGATCTCTTTTTTTCCCTGCTCTGCTCTATCTCTTTGGCCCCTGATTAGGCATTGATTCATTTATTAAAATGAAAACAAAACTTTATTTCTCCACAGCATCTTGTGGGACACGTACTTCTTTCTTTGAAATTTCTCCCCACTGCTCAGAGGTTGGAGGTCGGTCTGCTAAAGATTGTAATGCTGCCTACTGAAGCACACTCAGACACAGGTAAATAACACATGCATGCAAGCAGATACTCAATGGCTGGCTCAATGCTCAATCCACTTCCTAATATGCTCTCTCCATGCTTGACACCCTATGCAGCCCTGTATGCCAGGATCAGCGTGCAGTACAACCAGCGTAAGCTACGGCACCAGAAAACCTCTGCAGCGCTCCGAGGCCAGGTGACCATCTTCAACCAGATCCTCATGTTCCCCCTGCCAGAGTTTCCAACTGAGGAATTTGAGAGCAAAATCCTGGTCTCTGTGTATGAGACCCACACAAATGGGAAGTCATCTAAGCATCTGATTGGCCAGTTAACTGTGGAGAAGGGTAAGAGTTCTGAGGACCAGCACTGGAGCCTGATGATGCGCTCGGTTCGGCAGCCAATAGCAAAGTGGCATCACCTGTTCATCTGATGTGCAGCTCAGACTGTTCCACCAGACCATTCCCTCTGTACTTCCCTGGATGCCAGAGTCTTCTAATAAAGCGGAATCCCTTTAAAGCCCTTTGCTTGTGTTCAAGGTTACAAGGGAAACTGTGCCATCATACCTGCAGCCCATGGGTTCTGGTATTGTCAGTGTCTTGGCTCTGGAGAACTTTTATTAGGGCCCTCGCCTCTCTGACAGAGGGCCCTATTGTAATTGTAGCGTTTCTTCTTCTTATTATTATTATTACGTCCAAGTTGGGCTTAATTTGACCCCCTAAACATGCTCAAAAATTTGAGAAAATCAAAAATCGGACCCCCTAAGTGCAAAAATGGGCTCACTAGCGCCACCTAGGGACGCAAAACCTGACCCAGGGGCCCACAGGAATGTCATAGAAAGACCAAACCAACGCCGAAACGTAGATCTCACGCCCCCACCTAAAACTAGGTGGGGGCGTGAGATCTACGTTTCGCTTTGCAGAAAATCTATCTCCTCCCAGGGCTTTAATGGAATCCCTACAAAACTATGCAATTTTTGTTTTCATTTGAGCAAGTTTCTGGCCGTTGTGAAGAGTAGTTTAGCACTCTTTAAGTCTGCTCTGCTCTGCAGAGCGCACACACTAGCTGCCTACCCATCCCCCCACACATAACCATGGTCAAGAGTGACATGCAGCAGAAACAACTGTCAAACTCAAACGCAAGCTAAGGGCGCCATCTGCTGGAGGAGCGCCAGTAGCGGCAGGGCCAGAACTGTGTGTGTGTCTGGGACAACTGCCAACAGGTCATGTGCCTGTAGGAAAGAGACTCTACGGGGACGCGAACGGACACCGTCCCCGACCGGCGCCGGTGCGAGGGCCCATCCAACGCTGCTCGCAGCTTTAATTTTAGCAGCTGATGCTGTGTCCAGCTCCATTTGTTCCAATTGTGTTTTTAATTTCACTGTTTGAAGTTGCAGAGTAGGTTTGTCCTTTAATGCAGCAGCTTGGGCTAGCAGGGCAGCATTTTCAGCAGCTGCTTTTTGACATGCTGAGGAGACTGAGGAGGAAGTCTTTAATCCTTTTGGTTTTTATGATGCATTAGTAACACAGTCCTCAGTCTTTGACTTCGCAATTTGTTCTGTTCTCCATATTTCATCCTTCGAACTGTAATTTTCATGTCATATAATAGCTTAAAAAAAGTCTCACATAGGCTACAGTAAGACACTGCAGTTGAGTGTTAATTTTTTTAACCAAAGATCTAAATGAAAGTATTCTACAGATTATATTCGAATAAGTGTTGTTATTTTGAAAGTAAAGTGGTGTACAAACATGTTATGTTAAATGTGGTATGGCTGAATATGAATAGTGAATAATTTCTTTGTGATTTCTGGTTTCTTATGCTTTGCTCCCCCTGCTGATTCAGCACCGCTACTAAAAGAATGTTGTTTAGGAACGGTTTAAGTCAATTTAAACTAGCATAAGATTAAAGACTAGAGACTCAAAACATAAATAGACATGGAAGTAGTTAAGAGACTCAATGTTCAGAGTTCAGAGATAGCATTGCTGTACAAGAGCTTTCCCCGTTATTGCCCTTCCAGCTTGATGCTAGTTCTCCAGATGACAACAGCCACATTATTTAGGCCTTAGCCAGTGTCTACATGCCTGTAGCCAGTGAAACAGCTAACCTTACCTCCTCTGATTTACCTCAAGCTGAGGGAGATAGCAAAACGGACAGGCAAGGACCTTGCAACTCTTCTCAAAGAACTTCGCGTCATTAGTCTAGCTGTTGACTTTGAAGACGCAGGATTTAATGCACCAGTGCAACATGTTCCACAAATAGTGCAGGAACCAAACCCCCAAAATTAGGATATATCCCTACCCGGGGTAGAACAAAACAGGACATTGATGTTTCATATCTTTTAAGATGTCCCCTATATGAAATGGATTGTCCCAAGTTTTACTTTTACTGCAAAGGTCGTGAAATTTATCCATGAACTGACTCACCACATAGCAAAAAAAAAGTGCAAAAAACGCCTGCACTGAAAGAGGGACATCCAAGTCAGTGCTGATGTAGCCACTCAAGCTATGCTAAAAACAGTGCAGCGGCTGCAGGGGTTAAGCGCCGGATGCACCGCACTTTATTTTACTTTATTTACCTTTGTTTTGGTTCCGTAAAAGGAGCATATAAGTCCTTCAGCAGAGCTCCACTCGGTATGTCCGATCACAACATGGTTTATCTTGTTCCGTCCTACAAACCCGTCCTGAAGAGGAACAAGCCGGAGAGAAGATTGGTTCCGGTTTGGTCAGAGGAATCAATCCACTGCCTCCAGGACTGCTTCCACAATACGGACTGGGATTTGTTCACAAACGTTTGCGTGGATATTGATGAATTAACTGATGCTGTTTCTTATGTTTCTTTCCGTGAGGCCTCCATTATCCTTATTAGCTTCAAAAACAGCTCAAAAAGGATCTTAAACTTGCCAAATGCAGGTATAAGGACAAGGTGGAGAGCATGCTAAGGGCAGGCAGCTCTCGTCCTGCATGGGAGGGGGTTAAATCCATGATGGGGATGCAATCCAAGAAGAGCTGGAAGGCCTGATCTGGTGCTCTCAAATGAATTGAACAATTTTTACAACCGTTTTAACAACTGTAATTTCAGTGAGGAACAGAATAATGTTGTTGACAGGAGCAAGGTGTGTAAACTTTTCCATGGAGTCAAGGAAAGGAAAAGCCCTGGCCCGGATGGCATTGGAGGGCGTGTTCTCAAGAACTGTGCTGACCAGCTGGCAGACATATTTTCTTCTATCTTTTCAATGTCCCTCCAGCTTCACAAGGTGCCCTCACTTTGGAAGGATTCCGTTATTGTTCCAGTTCCCAAATCTGCATCCCCCAAATCCCTAAATGATTTTAGACCTGTGGCATTGACTTCCCTAGTTATGAAGTAATTTGAGAAAATTGTCAAGGAAAGACTTCTGACCTGTGTTCAAGGCTACCTGGACCCACTGCAGTTCGCTTACAGGTCAGGTAGAGGTGTCGAAGATGCATTAGCCACCCTCTTAAATCTCGTCTCAAGACTTTTGCCCGTCTTTTATTTATTGACTTTTCATCTGCTTTTAACTGCATACAGCCACACATTTTAGCAGAAAGATTAAGTAACTTCCACAACATCGATCCTGGTCTTATAGCCTGGTTAATGGACTTTTTAACTGAAAGACCACAGCGTGTGAGGGTCAATGTTGTCCTGTCAGACACTCTTGTCTACTCCACTGGATTACCTCAGGGCTGCGTCCTTTCACCTTTGCTGTTTGTGTTGTACACGAACGAGTGCCGTAGCCAATATGTGCAGTGTCACATCCTGAAATTTGCTGATGACTCAGTAATCGTGTCCTTGCTGAGCAGTGACGACCCTGACCATGGCCCTGTAGTGAAGGAATTCACGGACTGGTGTTCCTCATCCTTTATGTGCATCAATGTGTCTAAGACCAAAGAAATGTTGATAGATTTTCGTAAACATCTGTCAGTCACCTCTCCTCTTGTCATTGAGGATCAAGCCGTCGAGCTGGTCCATAATTACAAATATCTTGGCACTAACATTGATGACAAGCTGTGTTTTGATTTCCATGTGGATGCTGTCTGTAAGAAGGCACACCAACGCATGTATTTTTATAGGAAACTGCGGAGCTTTAATGTTGATAGTGCTTTTATGAGGATGTTTTATCCTTGTTTCATTGAATCTGTTCTGACCTTTTCTTTTGTTTGCTGGTTCAGTTTGCTTTCCCTCAAAAACAAAAACAGATTGCAGGGCATAGTGAAAGCATGCAGCGAAATTGCAGGGACTAATCTTAGTGCTCTTTCTAACGTATACAAGCTCAGAACCCTAAGTAAGGCCCACTCACTCCTCACTGACCAGAGCCACCCCTTGGTTGGTGAGTTTGTGCTGCTCCCGTCAGGCCGCAGGTACATCCTGCCAAGATGCAGAATGAACAGACTAAAATATTCTTTTGTCCCTGCTGCCATAGGTTTTCTCAACAAATGATTGATAATTGTCTGTTCTAATTATTGTTATCTGCTGTGTTATATGAGTTGTTATTCTGTGTTTGTTGCTGATTGTTTTGTTTTGTTACTGCTGGCTGCAGAGCAATTTGCCCCACGGGGACAAATAAACACTCCTTGAACCTTGAGCCATCATCATCAGTTTTTGTGTGTTTGAGATGATGAACAAAATTATAAGGAATGACCTGAAAGCAATAAATTATTACTAAATTACCTGAAAATTAACAACAATTAGGTAACAAAAAAATTACAATGACATATGACATACAGGTACAACTATAAATCTAGTTAAACATTACACTAAACTATATTTACAGTTATTATAGTTGGATTAAAAAATATTTTACAATAAAACAATTACTGATAAAAAGGTAATAAAAAGACCATAAAATCACCAGAGACAAAAAAATGTATTAAAAAAAATAATAATAAAGGAAGAAAGAAAGAAAATTAGATTCGATTAGATTAGAAATTTATTGTCATTGTACGAGAACAACGAAATTGGTTGCAATCTCATTGGTGTAGAAGGAATAAATACAAAGAATAAATAAGAGCATTGAGCCACAGCATACGTGCGCGCAGCCATCCAAAATCCAAAGACTCCTCCGCCTAAAATGAACCTTGGTGATACTTTCTGTTGTCACTTGTTTGTTTGTACTTTTGATGCCCAACCACATTCAGAATCAAGTGGCAATTTCTGTGATGTGATGACAAAATGCCAGACTGTAAACTGATCTTTAGTGACCTGTAGTATTGATTGGCCCAAAACCTGCTGCAGCAGCTATTCAACTTTCATGTGCTCCTCTCTGTTGTGTGTGTGTGTCTGTGTGTCAGGACAGGCAGCGCGATGGAGCGGAGGGCTATCACTCCCCCTGTGGGCTCTCCAGTGGGACGGCCGCTTTACCTACCACCGCAGGACAAAACGCTGCTGTCGCTTGATAAGATCGCCAAGAGGGAGTGTAAGGTCCTGGTGCTAGAGCCCACCTGCTAGGAGGGAAGGAAAGAGAAAGTGAGGGTGGGATGAAGGAAGGAAGGAGGGAGGACAGAGGAGTGGAAGGAAGGGAGGAGGGAGGGAAGGAGCGTTAGAAGGAAGGATGAAATGAAGGAAGGGGGTGGAATGGGGGAATGGAGGAAGGAAGAAAGGGAGGAGGGAGGGAGGGAGGAATGAAAGGATGAGTGAGTGAGTAAAAGAGGAAGGAAGGGATGAGGGAGGAAGGGTGGAAGGAATGAAGTAAGGGTGGAAGGAAGGAAGGAAGAGCAGAAAGATAGGAGGAGATGGAGGAAGGAATGACAGAAGGGTGGAAGGGTGCAAGGAAGGGAGGAGGGAAGGAGGATGAATGAAAGGAGGGAAAGAAGGTGGAGGGAAAGGATGAGTGAGGGAGGGAGGAAGGAAGAAAGGAGTGCAGGAGGGAAAGAAGGACAGGAGAGAGGAAGGAAGGGTGGAAGGAGAAGGAATGAATGAAAGAAAGTAAGCAAGGGGTAAGAGAGCGAAGAAAGAGAAAGCAGAAAAACTGATGACAGATGAAATTAAAGTCAGAGAGGAAGACAAGGACAGTGTGAGGTTTCATGTGCTGCATAGAAACCTCTGGAAAACACTTCAGCGTGTTTTAAGATACAAGCAGCAGCCCACACACATACTGGAGAAACATTTATACATGGACCTTTTTATTTAACAATTTTAACACACTTGTTGAGTGTCTGCTATTAAAGGCTCCAAAAGTTCCCATCAGACCCTAAAGCACACAGAGGGCCACATTAACAAGTCATTCAGCCTCATCTTCAGTATTCAAATCTTGTTTCTCTTCCAACATGGTAAAAAAAAAAAAATCTGCCAGTACGGTGAAATAATCCCACTTGTTTCCAACATTAATCAACGTGTTTCCTGGATTTTCTTGAATCAAGTGTCATTTTCTTGATCCTAGTGGGATGATCTGCCTTATTTTGCCTTGTTTCGACAGATTTATAGTAATTTTATGAAAGTGAAACTGCAATTGGAAATAAGGGATTATCTCAGCCTGCTGGCAGATTTTACCTTGTTTGAAGAAAAACAAGATGTTAACACTGAATATGGCAGGAACTTTATTTTTTTACAGTCAGTGAAATCTGAAGTATGCTGCACTGCCTTTGTATTTATTTATTTATTGTTTGTTTGTTTGTTTTACTGTTGCTTGATAACTGTGCCCCACTCCTGTCTGTCACTAGTCTAGCAGTATTTCAGCTTTACTCTAACTTTACCAGAGTTTTACTGATCTCTAATTTGCCAAAGATATGGATTGGCAGAGGGCACTTGCTTGGCTCTTCTGGAGAGTAAGTGACACAAAAACAAAGCAGAAAAAAGATCCATGTGGGTCCATTGAAAAAACTTAGAAAGATGCTGCTAGCTGGTGAAAGTGCACATTCTGAGAAAAAATTTCAATTTTCAAGATTAAAGTAAATTAACGAGGAAAAGAACTCACAAATTTATGAGGGAAAAAAACTCAAATTTGGTCAAGGAACTACATGGCTTGACTTTGGACAAGGTTGGATCAGCAGACACTGCTGCTGCATGTATCACGCCTGCAGTAATCTACTTTGCAATGGCATTTAGTAAGTAGGAAATCCTGCTGATTTTTGCCCAGAATCACATTGTTCTCAATATTGTTCTCAATATTTTAGGGAAACCTAGAGGTTTTTTTTCTCATAAATTTATAACATTGTATTCTCAGAATTTTTGAGGTTTTTCTCATAGACTTGTGAGTTTTTACTCAAGTCGCAGCAATGTCTTTTCAAAATGAGGATTTCCTGCTTACTAAATACATGAATACAAGAAAAATGATTTTGTGAGATTTTTCTCATAATCTCAGAATTTGAGTTTTGTTTTTATCATAAATTTATGAGTTTTTTCTCATGTATGACTTTAATCTCAGAGTTTTTCTTGCAAAATTGTGTTTTTATAATTGAATTTTTTTCACATCACATGGATTTACAGCACATGCAGATGAGTTGTGTACAAACTCTGTATTATAATGTGTTGTAATATTTCTGTATTGTTGTCTGTAGCATAACTGCACAGAGTATCAACCGGATGTTGCATGGCTATCTGTATAAAAGAGTGAGTAACGTAATTAACTGGAACAATTGAACACAGCAGCTCCTTTTCCTCCAAAATCCGAAAAATCTGCAGCTAAACACATTCACTCCAGTGTTATTGTCACTGTAAACTGTCAGTATCAACCCTTCTGTAAAAATAGAATCCTGTAATTGCCTTTTAAATGTGTCCAGTTAGTCTGACATGCAATCAGCTCTTCCACCTCTTTCTGTATTCTGTCCAGAGTAAAATGATGGTGGTCTGTTTCTACAGTGACTAGCAGATTACCTTCACTGTGTCTGTCATTCCTGTAATCCACTCATGTGTGATCTGTTACTACCAAACTGCAGCTTGATTCTCAGTCAAGGCTGCCTTCACAAAAAAAAAAAAAAAAAAATCAGTACCAAACAAACATACTGCCTGTCAGGGCCATCCTGCATTTGTAGGCCCTTATATGGGGTCCCTTGTGTATTATGTGTTACCATAAATAGATCAATGTATCAGTCAATGATCAATGAACAAATTCACTTTAGGTCTTGTTATTTATTTTTCGTTCTTTTTTGGGGTGTGTGGGAGGATGTGTGTGTGGGGGGTGTTCAACCGTTTTTAAAAACTTGTTTTGTAATTTTGTTTTTATACACATTTTTATAATTTCACATTCACATAATTTTATGGCTATGTTTCATGTAATATAATTTTCTGGTATTTTGTTTTTGTAATAATACTTGGTCTTTTTTCTGGTTATTAGTTATTTATTTATACATTGCTAGTTTTCTAGCAATATATAAATATATTCTTTTTTACTATATTTCCTTTTTTCTTTTTTAAGTGTAATTAATTATTAATTCATTTAATTTGGTCAATTCTTGCCAATTTGCTCAACAAAAAAAAGTTTTTCAAATAAATCAAATGAATTTGCTCAGGTTTCAACTCAAATCTGACGCTGATTCAGCATCACTGATCTGACATTTAAATATATCATTGTCTATCTTGAGGAAGGCCGGGCCCTTGATGCTGATCTGTTGTGTGGTTTGATAGCTCTGTTGCCTTAACAAATTCATTACACTGCCGCCGGAAATGGGGGGGCCAGGGGGCCATTGGCCCCCCCACTTTTACCCTCCTCCCACATTATTTTTAAGCACAATCACACATCTGCAAACATGTCCGAACCGGTGAATAAGAAAACAAAATATGGTACAAAAAGAAAGAGTGGGTTGTGTGGATGTAATCAAGCTAGCAGGTTGTTGTTCTTTCGGAGTCTCCTTTTCTCGGCGGGTCGCGGCAGCGTCGGGCTGAGAGAGGCTGACTGCAACCTGCACAGCCTGCCAAGGGCTTTGCTGAAGCAACCTCCACAGCCCACATCCGCTCTCAGATCAACCTGAACACCTTTGGTAAGAGCCGGACTGGATTAGCAGCACAGGCTCCACATCACTGCACACAACGAAAAGGTAAAAGCTAACAGGAAGATTTAAAAGTCTCTCTCTCTCTCTCTCTCTCTCTCTCTGGTTGTAAAGTCTTCCTATGTTGTGCTCGTATGTGAGTGACTCAGTAGCTTTTTAGGCTTTTCAGACTTAGTTTTGCTTGGAGGTTTAATGGTGTGTGATCCGAACGGGTGGTGTTTATAAGGTATTATAAAACGGGTGCTTTCCATCCTTAAATGTGATTGACTGAGCCGTGTTCCATGCCGTTGTAAAATCAGTGTAACCCACTGGTAGACCGCAGCACAAAATATCCCTGCACCAGTGTAAACGGACATAGCGTTGCCTAGCAACCAACTACTCTGCGCTCAACTTACTCATTAGGTTACATTTGTTTCAAGACTTTTGTAAACAAAATGTCAGACTTTGTAGTGAATTTTGATTTGCTGGGTGGCCTGAGCCTGGATGAGTGGTTGACAGGTGCTTGGTGTCTGTTAAAAGACGCTGAATTCACCACCAGCAACAATGTTTTCACTGGTGTGGTAAGGAAACTCCACCGTTAAGGACGTGACAAATCTTCCTACCACCAAGCCATAACCGAGGCAGACTGCCAGAAGATCATGCACTTTCAGGCACGAAGTTCAAACACACCTTGAGGGCTTGTCTCTAAAGTCTGGTTTGATGTGCAGCTTCATATTAAAGCCTGACTCCTTCAGCATTCGCCATGACGAAAATGGCCTAAAATATGTCACCCTGTCTTTGAACGAATGCACAAAAAATCACAAAGATGCTGCCGAAAAAAACCCCATAGAAAACCTGCGGGGATTCATATATGAGCAGCCGGGTAACTCACTGTGTCCCGTGGCCTCCCTGGAGAAATAACCTACCTCTCCCTGCTGCCTCCTGATCCACCTGCCTTTTATCTCCACCCAAAGCGGACACAGTGTGACAGCGCCGATGTATGGTAAATTAACAGTATACTTTTACTATTATTGTTATTTTTACAACCGACGTTACGACATGGCGAACAGCAGCAAGCATTTTTGGAGTGAGGAGGAGACTGCAGTCTGCCTTCAGCTAATGAAAGACTTAAATATCATGGAGTATATCAATGGGAGTAAACACAGAAATAGCTTTGTCTTCTTCTTCTGTATTTCTGGCAGACCAGACGCCTATATGCATACTGCTGCCCCCGCAGGTTGAGTGTTGCATTACAGAAGAGCGTGGAATATGCCGAAACATGGGAATATGCCAAGTAGTATGTAAACGGAATATTCCAGCTGCTGCAGCGCATATAAACACCTTATTCGGAAAATTACCTTAACCAGAATATTGACCCGAATCGGAATATGGTGTGCATGTAAACGTAGTCTTTCTTTGATATTGGTGAAAAATAAGTGACAGCGTTATTATGGGGGTCTATGGCTAGTAATCAGAAATCAGAAATTTGCCAGAAAAGTTTTTTAAGCGCTACATTAATTAGGTAAATCATAAACATACCAGCAGAGAGTGACAAGTTTTCTATCAGATTAGATTAGCTAGTTAATGTTAGCGTTGACTAGCTAGTGACGTACCACATTATCCCCATTAGGAACTACTAGCGTTAGGTAATGTTAGCAGATACATACCCTCATAGTCATATATGTATGGGGAAGCGTATAGCTTTGACTTCTTATCCATTTTGGTGGCAGGAGTTTTAGATGTAAACCTGCATATGTGGATGGACATCAGTTATGCTCATCTTTGGTAGCTCCTGACGGCATCTTGAGTAAAACAGCACCATATTCAACATAGCTTGTACAGAGGACCTGAACCAGAAGCTATGCTACCTGTTTTACAGAATGCGGAAGTTTGTTACGTATAATGCTGATATTCCAGAGGTCACCACCACGTCATGACAAGGATACAAGGAAGTTTATTGGTCATTATACAACAGGTTGTATAATGAAATTAAAATGTGGTTCCCTCTTGATTGGTTTGATTGATTGATTGATTAAACATGGCATTTCTCACATCATCAGCACATTTGCTGATGTATGATGTCACTGATGATGTGTATTTTTCAAGGTCGGTGTGGTTCTCCTGGGTAGCAGCATCTTTGAACATCTGCCAGTCTGTGCAATAAAAACAGTCCTGTAGAGCTGCTGCTCTTTTTGTCAGCTGGATGTAAGTAGGCAGGAGAAGCAAGGAGATGTGGTCTGACTGGCCAAAATGAGGATGAGGGAGGGCTCTGTAGCTGCCAAGAACATTGGTGTAGACATGGTCCAGTGTGTTGTTTCCTCTGATGGAGATGTGGACGTGCTGGTGGAATCTAGGCAAAACAGTTCTGAGGTCCGTTTGATTAAAATCCCCAGCATCAATAACAACAGCATCTGGCTGTTTTGCCATGTGACTGCTGATTACCTCATATAGTTCCTGGAGTGCATTTTTTTAGTTTGAATCCGCTGGAATGTAACAGCAGCAACAAACACACTGGTGAATTCTCTAGGCAGGTAATATGGCCGACATCTCAGCAGTAAAAACACTCAACGTCAGGTGAACATCCTCCATCCACTCTGGCTGAACCCGTGCACCAAGCACCAATGATGTCCACACAGAGTCAGCCCCCTCTCGTCCCACCGGAGTCCTGTGCTCTGTCAGCCCGGAACAGGCTCCGCCTGTCCAGCGCCAAAGCCTCATCTGGCATGCCATCATGAAGCCACGTCTCCCAGCTCATTTCCCTCTCTTCCTGGGTTGACCACACCGCTTGCACTGACGTCTGGTCCGAATGTTTTTAAATGTTGGATGCCGAGAGCAGAGATCATCTCAAGGTCCACTGCACTCAATCCAGTCACCACACCTCCCCCTCCGATACCGACGAGCATGTCACCGTCATAAGTAACACAATTCCCAGCAATAAAAGCAAAAGAATCGCTCATTTTTCGCCTTGCCATGTTATAAGTGGAGGCAGCCACCAGCTGCTGCAGCCATATGCGCCGCCGTTGCCATGACACCACCTGACCTGACTCATCATCATCAGACACAGCCAGCAAACCAACCATAATATTTTTCTCATCTGAAAAAAAAGTAACTTTGCATTGATTTGATTACATTTCAACAGACACACACATACACACCACTCACCCAATTAACTTATTTGATTTGGTTAAAGGCACCGGCCTGTGGTTAATCCATACTTGCCACCATGTAACCACTGCAGGGATCCAGATGGCCACTAGAGGACACCGAGAGCTCAAACTCCATGTGTAAATAGAGTCAATCCTGCTTCCTGGTTCATGGCAGATTTCTTGTACAAAACTGAAAGTTCAAAGTGAAAAACATGTTTTTTGGATGGAAATAAGGACTGCATTTCACTCTTAAGTGTCCTGTTGGATTAATTTGAATTATTTTGTCTTGGAGCTCCAATCTGAAAATGTGGTGAAGCTGCAGACTTTCAGTTACAAAGTGTAACTGCCGTGAATGAACTTTATCTGTGGTGTTGACAGCACTCGTGACACAAATCTGATGTTTGGATCAGGCATTCTTTGAGTAAGCTGAAGAGGTGAAAGGAGGAAGAGGAGGAGCTTATTCAGGCCCATACATCAGTTGTCCTGGGCCCTGGGTCTATCCTTGAAAAATCTGCTAGGGGGACTTTTGGTCAAAAGGATCTTCTGACCCCAGGCGCACTGCAATTGGGGGCACGCTGGGAGGCACTCGGTATAGATTTTTCTTTCTTGTACTCTGTGTTTAAATATCAAGCACAATAAGGCTACTTTTGACATATTTTTATTAGGCTGGGTCCCTTCTATAAGGCCATCCTCTCTAGTCTCTCTTTCTCTCCCCCTTTTGATCTTCAAAAGGGAGTTGGGCACAGAAATGAGTGAGCATGTTAATGCTCACTTAATCCAAAGCTTAAGTAAAATATGTACAGTACAGGCCAAAAGTTTGGACACACCTTCTCATTCAATGCGTTTTCTTTATTTTCATGACTATTTACATTGTAGATTCTCACTGAAGGCCTCAAAACTATGAATGAACACGTGGAGTTCTGTACTTAACAAAAAAAGGTGAAATAACTGAAAACATGTTTTATATTCTAGTTTCTTCAAAATAGCCACCCTTTGCTCTGATTACTGCTTTGCACACTCTTGGCATTCTCTCCATGAGCTTCAAGAGGTAGTCACCTGAAATGGTTTTCCAACAGTCTTGAAGGAGTTCCCAGAGGTGTTTAGCACCTGTTGGCCCCTTTGCCTT
>OMLB01062443.1:0-18642 GCA_900302555.1 Myripristis jacobus
TACATTGTGAGTGAGTCTTTATGTGTGTGTGTGTGTGTGTGTGTGTGTGTGTGTGTGTGTGTGTGTGTGTGTGTGTGTGTGTGTGTGTGTGTGTGTGCGTGCGTGTGCGTGTGTGTGTGTGTGTGTGTGTTTGTGTGTGTGTGTGTTTGTGTGTGTGTGTGTTTGTGTGTGTGTTTGCCACAGGGGCATGTGAACTTTATGAGTAACCAAGGCTTCTTTGCCAAACAAACCACTAGCTTGGTGGTCTTATCGAGAGTGGACAGTTTGTGTTTTCTGTGTCTGTGTGTGTGCATAAGAGTTAAAAATTCATTCTAGCTGTATGTTTGTGTAACAGCCAAGTGTTTGATCGCGTGTCTGGCATGACACACACACACACACACACACACATGCACACGCACACACACACAGATAGTTTACACTAGGACTGCCAATGTGTAACCGCAGCATGCTACCTTCAAAACAAGCTGCTGATGTAATTGTCGAGTCCTTTAAATGTTTGCAGTGCAAAATAGTTTCAGACGTAAATGCATTTACAACATTACTGGCTCATAAGGACACACGCCATCAGTCTGAACTTGTTATGGTGGAGGCTGAAATAGTTCCAAATTATTCTACATGCTTGGAGAAGAAGGTAACACTCGGCCTACAGCCAATGTCTTTTGCATGATTTACACTGAATTGGGCATATTGATTTTTTACAGCATCACAATCATGAGAGCGCTGTGCATAAAACAATACTGATGCTGGCTTTCAAAAGCCTAAATAGTCAAACACTGTCCACTCAACTGTAATGCATTACTTAAATGCATATTTGAAAGAAAGAACATTGAAAAAACAATTTACACTTTGTGTTTTTGCATGGAAATGAAAATATACATTCAAACCTAAAAATAAAATACAATAAAAAAAGATTACCTTCACACCTGAAAATGCACACATATTCACATACACACAAAATGCACACATATTCACATACACACACACACACACACACACACACACACACACACACACACACAATGGCAGTGCTGTCGGTTTAAATCATACTTCAATTTTAACAGTCTTATTGATCAATGTTTTTCTCGGCTGCAGTGTCTGAGTGTTAAACCAGCTGTTCACACACACACACACACACACACACACACATCTGCAACTCTTTACAGAGACAGAAATAGAAAGGTTTAGGTTCAATAGGAGACAGCAAGATACAGAGAGAGAAATAGAGAGAGAGAGAGAGATGTAAGAAAGCCACAACAGATTTGGTGATTAGATTAGATTAGATTAGATTAGATCAGATTAGACTAGATTAGATTTGACTAGATTTAATTTAAACGATCCCCATGAGTATACTGGGTTGTTGCAGCAGCACTGAATAGGATATAGTAATGGCTTGGATGGGAAGAAGAGCAGAGTTAAGAGAGGTATAGCTGTGAAACTAAATGTGGCCGATGCTGAAAAAGAGAGAGGAGCAAAGCAAGAGAGTTGGAAATGGACTGCATGGAAAGCTGGCTAGTGGTCTAACTAAACTCTTCAAAGTACCACAAGGCATACCCCAAAAACCATAAAGCACCACAGAGCCACGCAATCACCAAGTACTGCAAAGTAAAAGTTCCATACTGAGCAACAAAGTACAGCCATGTAGCACTAACAGCCACACAATACCACGAAGTAACGCAAAGCACACCACAAAGAGTACCAGAAAACATATCAGATACCAGGTGGCGGAAAGTACCACAAAGAACAACAACTGTTGTAAACCATAGTTTACCACAGAGCTACAAACACTACTGAGCTTGGTAATTCCAAACGCACCATCCACAACACATCACACTTGTATTTTCACAGCATTTCAGACCGGTTTCCACAAGTCCACCATCCACACTGAAACACCAGAAAACACATTAAATCTGCTATTTTACATGCCCTGTTGGACATGCCAAACACAGTAGCATTTGCTAGATCACATGACGATCTTATTGTTTTAAGAAAGCTCCACTTTCCCTGTCCAGATGAAAATGCCAGGTCACCATTTTCAGATTTACAGTTTTTGAAAAGCTCTGTTTCCGTGGGTGGAAAACGCCTGCTTTTTTTGGATGGAAGGCTAAAATGAAGAAAAAAAGCTACATTTTCAGAGTTACCCGGCTTAGTGTAGACATGGCCCTCTAAGAGTCTAACAGAGCTTTCCGCTGAAGCCAGATGTTCTGACTTCCAAGCTGGAACTTCCCACCTCCATGCTGAATGTGTTCCACTGCAACCAACATAGACGCCCACAATAAGATAGAAAAACACTGATCTGTCCACTGACAGCAAATGACTTGTCAATCACAACAGCTAACACTAGCCACTTATGTTGACTATTGTTGTACTTTGTGGTACATGCACTGGTTCTCTCTGTAGCTTTGGTCCCCTTTGCAATTGACAGTAACATGCATAGCATGAGTAGCATGTTCCTGTAGTGGACCACAGTCTTGGGACCATATTTTTAGGACCCTAATGTTTCAAGACACTGCTCGTCATTTGGGGTGTAAAGGAGGAGGTCAGAAAATGTAGTATCAAGAGTGACAAAGTCCACACAGGGCAGAGGTTGGGGTGCGGATGGGTCAACAAGACACATGACCGGTGTTTCTATCCCGTGTGAAGACAATAGTCGAGTAATTTTGGTTCCTAAACCCAACCAAAAATGCATCCGTTTTGACTGTAGTAGAGGATGCTGCCTCCTCTACTACAGGACCATAGTGTCTCACAGACCCGGAGTGGCTAATCGGGAGGACCGGGACAATTCCCGGTGGGCCGGTCTGATGTTTGGGCCGCAAGGGCCGGTGTTCACTTTTTTTTATTTATTTTTTTTTTGGGGGGCCTGTCTTCAATCATGGCAGTGGGTTGATCACGTATGCTGCTTACCGCTGTCCCTGGGCCGCCTCCGCCTCCACTGCATCTTGACGTAGCACGTCCGTGCACTCGGTCAGTGGTGTTTGAAAGATGGAAAATAGAAAGAGCAAGGGTGGCACGGAGAAGGCAAGAATTGAAAAGAGGAAAGCTCTGGAAACAGACGCAGCCAAATGTGCTAAAATTGGCAACTTTTTCACTAAAACGAGCTCGCGGTTTGAAACGACAAATGATGATGATGAAACAGGTAAGGCAAGATGATGAACTTTGCCTGCAAACCACCATTCAAGTTAATTAATTATCAAGTCAATGAATTGTGTGGCATTGTGGCATATAACATAACGTTATATACTTTAAATACCGCAATTTCTGGACTATAAGCCACTACTTTTTCCACACGCTTTGAACCCTGTGGCCTAAACAATGATGCGGCTAATCTATAGATTTTTACGGGCTAACGGCCTCCAGGGGGCAAGAGCGAGACAGACAGGTGGAAGAGATAATGCACCGATGAAGGCGCTAGTTTGATTGAAACTCATGATTGTGTTTTGAACAGTCATTTTGCGCATCATGCATACACCCTCATCATGGAAAACACACAAAGAAATGCTTATGATGCAGCTTTTAAGTTAAAGGCAATCGATCTGGCTGTCGAGGAAGGAAATAGAGCTGCTGCATGTAAGCTTGGCATCAATGAATCTATGGTGAGACGTTGGAGACGGCAGTGCGAAGAAATGACTCAATGCAAAAAGACGACAAAAGCTTTCAGAGGTAATAAAAGCTGATGGCCCGAACTTGAAAACATTCTTGAAGACTGGGTGAACACACAGAGAGCAGCCGGCTGAGGTGTTTCCACGGTGCAGATCGGACTGAAAACCAAAACAATCACCACCGAAAAGAAGATTGAAGATTTTAGAGGTGGACCATCGTGGTGTCTCAGATTTATGAGCCGAAAAGGCCTGTCCATCAGGGCACGGACGACTCTGTGTCAGCAACTCCCTCCCGACTACGAGGAAAAAGTTACAAACTTCCACAAATTCACTCAAACAAAGATAGCTGAGAATTTCATTGGACCAGACGAGATCATAAACATGGATGAAGTACCTTTGACGTTTGACCTGCCTCTCACGGGGACTGTCAACAGGAAAGGTGAATGACCATGAGAGAACGCATTTCACTTGTGTTCTGAGCTGCACAGCATCCGGACAAAAGCTTCCACCAATGGTGATTTTTAAGCGGATGATTATGCCAAAAGAAAAACTCCCGTAAGACATTGTCGTGAAAGTAAACACGAAAGGGTGGATGATAGAGAGCCTAATGAACGAATGGCTGACGGAGTGCTACGGCAAGCGACCGGGAGGATTTTTTCGCAGAAAAAAAGCATTGCTCATTTTGGACAGCATGAGGGCCCATATAACAGATTGTGTGAAAGTAGCCATCAAGAGGACAAACTCAATTCCAGCTGTGATTCCTGGGGGCACAACAAAGTATTTGCAGCCACTCAACATCAGTGTGAATTGTGCATTCAAAGTGGCACTCCGAGTTGAGTGGGAGGCTTGGATGACTAGCAGCAAGAAATCATTCACCAAAACTGGCCGCATGCGACAAGCAACTTTTGCTCAAGTCTGCCAGTGGATCCTGACAGTGTGGAGCAGTGTGAAAAAATCCACAATCACCAACGGGTTTCGAAAGGCTGGACTGCTGAGTGATGAAGAGGACAGCACAAGCACAAATACGCCTCAAGACGAAAGTGACATTGAGAGCGACAACGAAAGAGACACTGAGAAAGTGTGTGATGAAGTCATTCTGAGGCTGTTCAATTCTGACACTGAAGAAGACGACTTCAGTGGTTTTAGTGCGCAGGAGGAAGATGAAGATAGCGATCAATGACTTTTCTGGAAGGCTAACGGCCTACGGCTGGTAGGCTGGTTATTTTTTTAACCAGCCGTGTTACTGCCTTTTTACTGTCGTTTTACTGCCATGTTACTGCTGTGTTACAGGCACTGTTTGGAAAAAAGCATTTATTTAAATAAAAATGAAAAAAATCTTTCTGTGTACCATCTTTCTGTGTAAATATCTCGTGTTACAACGTGGACACCTGCGGCTTATAAATAAGTGCGGCCTATATATGTACATTTTTTTTTCTTTTTAAATTTAGTTAGTGCGGCTTATATTAAGGTGCGCTCAATAGCATTGCGGTAACAGTATGATGCGATGCCACATAACTGGAAACTTTGTCTTGTAGCCCCTCAGAGTCAGAAGCAGGATCCAGCACCAAGCACCAGCCATGAGCCCACAAGTCCAGAGTGGGCAGGTAGGATTGCTCATTGAGTGAATATTATTAGAAATAATATAATGAAGAGTATGGTGTAGACCTGCTCTATAAGAAAAGTGTCCTGAGATGCTTGATGATTCACCACTACATTAATGAAACTGACCTGAATTGATCAGAAAAAAAAAAAAGGGGAGATTTGTGCTGAGAATTATGACAATTTTTAAAATGTGATTTGGTGTTAGAAGCAGAGCCAGGACCCAGTAGTGATGAGGGCATTGCTCCTGTCAGTATGGAAGGAACAGGTGAGCTGTTGTAACAGAGTGTGTGAACAAGCAAGCATTAGTTCCAAGTGGGCTGGTCTGAGGCATGAAACTCCAGGGCTGAAAATGAGTCCCACTCCGGCCCTGGTGTCTCATGTCCATATTAGAAAGAACTCAAAGCGGGACTAGAGTAGAGACGTGGGCTGTGACCTGGGGCTTGAAATGCAGAGCGGATCTGCTCAAGAACTTTTTTCCCTCTCCATCTGCAGAGCAAAAAACAACAAAGCAAGCCACCTCACAGTCAGTCTTGCTTGTGGAATCCACACCCCCTTGTATTTATTCCAGCCATTAAAACGTATCTCATGCATTCTTACTGGGGCTGGAATTGCTGAAAGAAAATACATGTCACTTCCTCTCATACATGCTAACAGCAAGTGTGAGGTTGAGACTGTCCTTAACAATATGGGCATCATGCATGACAACAATGAATAGGGCTGCTAGTTTGCGTCAGTGAACCTTCCATATATGTAGATAGAGAGCGCATTGAATTGACACTACTTTGCTAAAGTGATCAAAAGCATCTCTTGACAACCTCTGGAGGTGGTTTGCACTTGCGTCAGTCTAGCAGAAAACCAAAACAGAGAGATCCAACCGACCAGTAGAGAACATGTATGAAAACATGGCTTCCCACTGTTTCAACCTGCAATCTACCTTATTTCTTACCATCCACAGCTGTTAAAGCTGCTCTAGTCAATTGCTACTACCCTTCAAATCTGTACCTACAGCAGCTCTAGTGCATGCACAATGAGTGGACATCCTGCAAGTAGGCTTGGATCAATATTAGAATTACTTCAGGTTAAGACCTTCACATAAACAAGCAATGTAGTTGTATATAATACATATCCAGTTAATTAAACTATACAATGACCATCCTATCAGAGGTGCAAAACACAAACTAAACCAGATCTGATATCTAAGGCCAGTATTACCACCATATATCAGTATAACCTTAGATGTAATCCTCGGAATTTTTTGCCTTAGACTCCAACAGTGGATAAGAATATGTAAGGGATAGCTGTGTGGACAGCATGTCCTGTGCTGAGTTGAACAAATTCTCGCTGGTATTCTCCAGAATTTTTTTGTGCCAGAAAGACTTTGTGCCAGTAAGATCACCACAAGCCAGACTATGGTGATCTTACCTCATTATGCATTCTATTCCCACTGACCTTCATTCACTCTCCTTTCACTGCTCCTCCCACCTCCCATTCAGATCCACTTACCCAAAAAAACACCATGTCAACCAGGGAGGTCTGAAAATCAGTCTTTAATAGCTTTAATGCCAACTGGTTAACCTTCAGATGTCAAAGTTCTCCAAATGACCTTTCACGTACTTTCTCTTCTCATTATGTCTTTTGAAGAGCCTTTGAAAATATACATTCATAAACTTGCAAAACTGTTTTTCAATTTATTGCTCAATTATTAATAACAGTTTACTACATATATATATTTTTGAATGGGCCTAAAATCAAATCCTCCTTTATTCTTTTATTTTAAAAAAAAGTCAAGGGTCTAGGGGTCAGCTTTAGTGAAGACTGAAAAACCTCTGGCTGTCACTTTGTGCCTGTTACACAGAATAAATGGGCACTAAATAAATGCCAAATCATTGGCAAATAAATTGCAGTATCTTACTTTTCCATTTTGACTGGGTTGCAATAAGTTTGCCTATTTAGATGCTCTCTTTCATAAACAAATTGAAGGGACTTTGTAACAAGGAACTTTCAGGCACTGGAAATACTTGGGAATGCTTTGTTATTCCTGATCAGTGTGCATTGACATTTTGGCCATTAGTTAAAAAAAAAAAAAAAAAAAGCACTGAATTGGGGTTGGACAGATATACTGATTTGCCCGTATATCAGCCCAATAGTGTCCATCCATTTAAAATAGGATATATCAGCTGAGAAGAGCTGCTACCACACCCAAACCAATTTTATTAGTATGGCTTTTGATGTAGTGTAGGCCTTTCCACCCTGAGAAGAAAAAAAAACTCTTGAAAAAAAAATTAAATCCTTGATATAAATATCAGAGTAAGACATAGAAAAGGTCAAATTTAGCAGTATGGAATACAGACAGTAAATATTAGCTATTAACGATCAATTAACAGTTTCAGCATTTGCACAGGCTTTCAAAAAACACTATCAGTCAAATCCTTCTTTTTTGTTTGAGTTTAACAAATTGCAATCTATTGGCTGCGCTGATTTTGGATGGAGGGAAATGTATAAATAGAACCAACAACTTCAGTGACGACACATGCCCAAAAACGAAATGCTGATTTTGACCCGTAGTATACTACAGGAGGAGGGCTTTGACCAGAATGCAGAAATACACATGAGTTTTGACCAGGAGGCACTTGCAGTGTTAATCCTTGAGATACAGGTACAGCCATTTTACCCTTGCCAGCTCTGGCTGATCTTTGCCTAATAAACACTACAGGCCAGAGCATTGTACTTACTGTGACACTATATAAACTGACGCAGTTTTAAGCATCCTCTTTAATGCACGTGCAGTTTCTAAATACTTTTTCCATTCTGATATATATTGGTTTAATTATTTCTTGGAATCATTTTTAAACCCTGCCTCTCTGATTCAGTCTTTTGGGAAGCGAATGCTAACTGTTACTGGCACATTAAATAGCTGCTCCACCAACACAGCATTACAAGAGATTACAGACTCTCCATGAGAGTTGGTGAGGATGAACTGATGAGTGAGGAAAAAGAAAAGATTTTATCCGCCCAGTGTCAGACTTAAATTTTATTGCTGCCTGGAACTTTTTAAAATTTCTGCTCTGTTCCTATCTAAGCCCTGCTTGGACAAACGTCAAGAAAGTAAAGAATCAGTTTCAGTGGAGAAGCAGCATGACTCCATCTACATCCTTCTACAGTACCAGTCAGGAAGACAGGGCTAACCAAACAAGCATGCAAAGATTTTGAGAACTCCACAGAAGTTTGACAGAATCCCTGCCTTCACTGCCAACTTGACTGATAAAAACAAACAACCACTCAGAGAGCAGAATGTTGTTTCGGAAGTGATACTTTATATCCATATGGGGCTTTGACCTCTGGTGATAGGCTGTGCAATAGAATGTAATGATATTCGAATGTTTGTTTGATGCACAGGATTGAATAATTGACCATGGGAAAATGTCCCTAGGAGATATGGGAGGAAGGGATGGAGGAGGAAAAGAGTATGCAAAAAGGATGGGAATAATGGAGAGAGGCTGACGGACAGAAAGAGACTGATTGATAACCTCTGGTCCCATTGCGCTGCTATGAGGAGGGAAGAGATTGATAGTATGGGGTGATGATGAGTTTGAACCCGTTTGGTCTGACTTCAGTGAGTTCAGGAACTTGGCAAAAGGCTAAAGATGGTGAGAGCTGAAGAGTGAGGCAAGAGTGATCTAGAGAAGCAAAGCTGGGAGGGACACAGAGAGGACAGTGTTGGACTGAAAATAGAAACCCATTAGAACATTATTACTTAAAAACCACTTCAACCCTGCCAGTCCCTTCAGCTGCACCGCCAAGTGTTGTTCAAAGCCACAGAACTTTATTTGAAATTCTAGTGGATATCCCAACATTTCCAAAGATCCAAAACATGTTCTGCTGAACTACAGGGAAATGTGTATGAAATGATTTTTTCTATTTGATGTGATACCACAGCCATGAAACAACAGCATGTTGGCTTTGAATATTCCACTCAATATAAGTGTGATGGAGCTTCAATGAAGCTGCAACCAGCAGAGACACAATATGGATGTGACACTGTCCTACAATATGGGGAAAAAATTCTAACTTCAAGTTAAATTTTCGGCTGAAAAATGGTTTAATCAATCAATCAGTCAAACTTAGGTAGTTAACTTGTTCCTCCATGGGAGCAACAATTTGTTCTATTACTTGCACCTTGTTTTCCCACTGTGCTTGCTAATGCTTTTATATTCCTCATCTTTTGTCAAATTGAGTGTCAGTCAGTTGCCTCTCCTGTGTAACATCAGGAAACCAAACAGCAATGACATCAAGAGTTTCTGTCATCAAAGCAGTGGGAATCCTTCCACCCAGAAACACTCCAGCTGCTAATATTACTTCATTATCAATGTACATACACACACATGCACATTCCACTATCACTGAAGAACAGTGGACCAAATTAAAATTGTAGGATTTTCTTATTCAGTATTATTCTTGAGTACTATCTTCATCATCCAGCAGCATTTGGGAGGTGATAAAAGGCAACAGCTGGGATAAAATGGAGTTTTAATCTATTCCAGCAGGGCTGGGTGGGCTACAGTTCCCCTTGCAAGTTAACCATATTGTCTGGGCCTTCATTGCACTCATCCAGCTGTCCAGCAAAGTGACAACATCCTGCTTGGTGGAACTGAAAGCGTTACAAGTCTTATTAGTGCTGCAACAATATTTAAATGAATGTTTTTCTAGCTAAAACTGCTGTAACGGTGCTCCTTCAGTAGAGCTGATGTGAGAAAATTCGTGACAGACAGCACTGCTAGCTACCGCTCCATGGGCTGCAGCCTGAGGCACTGTGCAAGGCCTCGCCTGCTCGCTTAGAAAGTTATGCTGCTTCCCACTCGACTGTGAAGCCTGGAAAAAAGCTACTTCCATGTCAGGAAAAGCAACTCAACAGCTATTTGACTTGGAATTCCATGTTGGAATCTCAAGCAAGATGGATCTACTGCATTTATGTTGGAACTCGGAGATTGCGACTCAGAAATTTCCAACTTCCACTCTCGCTTGAACTACTTGGTGACTCTGCCTCCATGATTTCTCGAAGCTCTGTCCCGTTTTGTTTGTATCTGTAAGTTTTCTGAAAACGTGCACAAATGCAGACGAAATGAACTTGTTGTAGAAATGATCAATACAACAGTGGCTGTCAATGGAAGATGTTAAACTGAAGAAGACATTTGAACTATTTGAGCCCCTCCCCTCTCTCACTGACCACCCACTGCTACTTTCACTGCTATCTTTCCTGCGCTTCCTCTTCTTCAGTTCATTGCACTGAAACAATCAATCTGGCCAATAAATCAAGATAAAAGATGAACATTTGAAATCCCTCCCCATCCCTTTATCAGTGTGTGTGTGTGTGTGTGTGTGTGTACAGTATTTGTGTATATGTGTAGGGTGAGGGCTTTGACACTTTCTTTCACCTTGTGTGTGAAAGTAAGTGTCTGTCTCACTCTGTCTTTCTCAATCAAAATTATCAGCCCTCCTCTTGCTTTTCCTCATTTTGTTTCACACACACACACACACACACGGACAAAGCACACACTCCGTTACTGTTTCACAATACATAACTGAGTAGGTGCTGAGAGACGCTGCGGTTGTTTTTGGCTCAATGAGCACTTGGCCAGATTTAAGAGAGCGAGAGAGAGAGAAACAAAGAATCTCAGAAGGCATCTGACAGCTTAGCAGTGAAGACAAAATTAGATGTGGAAAGATGAGTGAGCAGAGAGAAAGAGAGACAGGTGTCCAAGCATGAGCCGGAGTGTGTGTGTGTGTGTGTGTGTGTGTGCCTGTCAGGGGTTAGCAAGAGCAGATGCGAGTAATCTGGCACACCTGGTTTCTATCAAAAAGGAGAGGTGAACAGCAATGACACAGCAGGGGGCAGGATACTGTTTTAAAGTCCGGCTTATTGTTTATTTAACCGTAGGTCATAGCGAGCAGGGAAAAAAACACCAAGTTTAGATGAACAAAAAAGAAAGAGAGCAAGACAGAGTAGACTACTCATTCACCAGACTACCTGACTGTATTTTTCCCCAGTTTGCATGTCTATTACCTACTCTTTTATTTTATGAGATACAAACTAGTTGTTTGTTTGTTTGTTTTTTAATATAAAGTCTGATACTGATGTTGGATGGGCGAAAAAAAAAAAAATCATCAGCACTGTTTTCTATTACCGTATTCATCCGAATATAAGACGATATTTTTTCCATAGAAAACCCTCTAATATTGGGGGTCTAAGTAAATACACATGTATTGTAGCCTACTTGCATATGTAAACCTGTAGGTAGGCTCGCCTGATGCCGCGATTACTGGTGAATGGCCACATTGCGCAGTCAATAATCAACCATGTTGTCTGTGTCATCATTGTCTGTTGTGCTGCTGCAGCCGCGTATGAACAAAAGTTGTTTTATAATGAAAGGTATATATGGCAGTATGTGTGTGCCGCTCACCTGTCAGATCCAGCAGACCTGGCCGGGTGGGCGCGGCACCAGTCGGCATCAGGCGGGCCGGCCGCGGCACCGGTCGGCACTGGCCTGACTGGGTTTTTTATTCAAACAAGATTTTGTCCATATAAAAAGTATTTTGCCAAAAAAGGTATTTGTGCAGGTGCCAGCGCCCATGCAAATGCCCTTAATTTGGGTAGTGTATGTAGGAAACTTAAGGCTTGCAGCAGGACAAAACAACTTCATGCTACTTCCACAAATAAAAAATAAAAAAAAAGGCAACAGCAAAAGCTGTTTTTGTTTTTTTTTATATTAGAATAATCTGCTTTTATTTGCGTTTGTGGTAAAAGTATTATTTTGGGAGCTGCTTTACTATGGAAGTGAATGGAGAGGCACTAACACAGTATTGTGGATGTCCAGGGGAGCAGACAGCAACTGATGAGAATATTATTATTATTATTGCTATACATTATTGCATAGCTTACACTGACCATTTATGTTAATATCTGGAAGCTACTACATAATTAGTTACTACAGTACTCTGTTGCAATTTTAATGCCTTTATTGCACAGCTAGCTTTGTCTTTAACATTGAGTCTTTTTTTGTGCTAGCCATGCTATAATGGTATTAAACAGAACCCTGTGGACTCATTTTCCAGCCTCCCTTCTTTGATTCTGTAGAATCAATGACTAACTGAAAAGTCAAATGACTCCCGAATAACAAAGTTGTTATTGTGACCTGATAGATATGTATCTCGTCACACTCACAGCAAAGAGACCGAACTGGCCAGTCCACAGCGTATTACAAATTCCACAGAAATGATGGTTAATTACACACCACATTTTTCTACAGACTCCAGGGGGTTACGAAATTTGGGCAAGAGACACAGACAGAGACAGAGAAGGACCAAGAGAGAGAGAGAGATGTGTGTTTGTGGGGGGTAAAGAATAAGAAAAAGACAGAGTGAGAGTGTGGTGGCTGGGTCAGAATGCAAGAAAAAGAACAAATGAAAGAAAGGATGGAGGAAAGTCAGAAGAGCAACAGTAGGAGGAGAGAGAAAAAGAGTGAGAGAGGAGTGGTGGATGTTTTTCTATTTATAGTGGACTTCATTATGATGAAGTAAGAGTGATGTGGAAACATAAGCCCACAGAGAGGGAGAGAGACATAGACGTAGACTGGGGGAGACGAAAAGAGAGCGAGATGTTGGCACTGTTTCCAATATTTCACCACATTCATCTGTCTGATTCAAAGTTCAGGATCATCTTACATCAAGGTTGTAACTTTCAGGCCAAGCTGCACAACACTGCCAGAAACTATCATCACTTTTGCCATCGAGTTTCAAAGATAACAGTAATATTTGACTTGGACAGTGTTTTTTCTCCAGTTTGGCCAGAACTTCTACAAGGGCTTCCTGGAGGGGAAAAAAAACATTCATCCCCTCAAATGTAATTTGCATAATATTATTCCTGTGATCTTGGATGGTAAATCTAGAACTGTGACATGAACAAGTGTCTTTAAGTCCAGGAACAAGACAGAAAAGATTATTTTAAGGATGACCTCAAGAAATATATGTTGAAACAATTCCTTCCATGGTGAAGCGATCAAATGCTAATATCCACTGATCCTCATGTTAGCACAGCTGGTAGTAAAAGAAACAATGGTGAAATGTAGCTACATAGACAGGTTATATTACTGTGAGCTGAATGCCCAACAGTTTAAAGAGATCTGTACAACTGCACTGAGGGAACAAAAACAGGCCACGTGCTAGTGCCTGTGTTGCATGCAAGCCAGAAAACCTGCAAGATTATTCAATTTGGCAAGAGGACCAGTCTGGGAAATGATGACAACATTGGCCAAGAGCAGGCAAACAGCGTCAGTAAAGAAGAGCAGTGGTGGCAAGTAGAGACTTAGTGCCAGCCATTGAACAGGACACTTTCTAAACACCATAAATCTAAACCTACATTTACCACAGAATTGAACCAAAACCTCTGTGACACAGTCTCCACTAAAACAGAACATTGCTGAACTGTAGGACGCTGCTCTTTATTACACAAATGCCCTTTGCCTTCCTAGTAGAAAGGAAACTTGCATCCTTTTTCCTGCATCAGGCTGGTTTAAGTTTGGAGAAAGCATAGTATAAGAAAACCTTTAACCTACGAACTCCACTAACATGATGGTGGATGTGTAGCTATGACAGACATCTACCAGCACCCACAAAGAAGCACAGCATCCACGAAGGCTGCAGCTCGGACACTGCAGTTTTAATCAAATAAACCAATGTTTCAGCAGTTATCTGTCTTCTTCACGGTTATTATTATTGTCTGCAAGTGTAAACAAGTGCAGATAATTATTGTAATGTGGCTAATCACTGATGGTCTACACTTGACCAATCAGCACACAGAGCTGATCTGTAACTCATGGATCAGATATTGGACTGATGTTATCAATCCATTTACTGATATGCAATGGACACGCGCACACAATGCCACCTGTAGTATTTCTGTAGCTAATTTTTCTGTAATTAATATACCACTAGAGGTTTTCTTCTTCAGCAGTGTCTTCCCAGATGCTGATTTTTGGTATAGCACCACAGTGGAGTGTGCCTGTATTGCAGTCAAATTAGAAAATTCTGTTGTAGTGGTCATTAATATGAGAGAAATCTACTTACTAGCAGTTGCCATAGCAATTTGTTCCCCTGCACCTGCTTGAATGAGACACCTACTTTGCTTACAAATCAAATACTTTACTCTGGAATACATTTACATGTAACAGGAAGTTTTATATGGTTTTTCACAGTATCATGCAACCTTACACATAAAAAAAGCAACTACAAAAACAACAATGATAATGAAAATCAAGAAAAAAGAGCTCTGGTATCAGATAGGTACTCGATATTAGCCAATACATAAAGACAGTGTATTGGAACTGGATTGGAATGGGAAAAAAGTAGATTGGTGGATCCCTACTAGTTTTATGATGAATGGTCAAGTGGCACCTCACTGATTCAGGTGTGCTTTTCACCTCCATTCCTCTAGCTATCTACTAGGCCTCATTATGTCTGATGGCTGATCTGCATATTTAGTAACAATAACCAACATGTGGCCATTATACAGAACCAAGAGTATCCAGGGATGCAAACTGTTCTCTCATAATACACCCCAAAATGACAGTGGCCCAGCGAACTCTTTGGTACCCCTGTATGATTTGCAAGATTTGCAGCAATGTTAAATGTGGGGGAACTGTAGTAAACACGCTTAACATTCAAAATCACTATGATCCTGTGAAGCTGTTCCATTGCTTGTGTCCATTACTTGATTTTTAGATACTGTCCGGTCTTTCCACTGATATGACTACTACCTGTATAAATCTGTCTTGAGGATCCATGGTGGTTTCTATGTGACACAGTAAGATTGATGTGGCTGATGTTAGCTATGAGAGTAGAGGAAATAAAAGAGGAGCTAAGGGGGTCAAAATGTGAATTCTACTGCCACACAACTGGGGCGACACAAATCGAGGTAACAGACCTGAGTCAAAAACGACATTTGGAAATGATTCTCAGTGTTTGTTCAGACTTCTAGAGCTCCAGATCATTGGAGTTTATCTCATCAGAGTGATTCAGATACTGTCAGGTAAGTTGCCAATCACAACAAATCAGACTAATGTAACTTTCAGACACTTTTTTGTGAGTGAACTTTTTGGCACTCATTGTATTGCCCTATGTGGAAAGCCCCATCCATCTGGTACTCTATGAGGATAAAAAAAAAAAAAACAATATTATTTCCTGTTAATACACTTATGTCGAAATACTGTTTGGCGCAGATCTGGTAGGTGAATAGGACGTACCCTCTGAACACCCCAAGGCAACCAAGCCAAGGCAGGCGCTGGAGTGGAACAGGCAGGTCAAAAATAAAGCAGAGGTTTGAAAGCCAAAGAAAACATGGAGGAAAGGTACAAAATGAAGAGGAACCTCTTGGAGAGTCATGAAGACAAATGGCACAGAACAGGATTCTTTGGGGGAGCATGACAGGGGATTTTCACTCCACAAGTGGCCAAAAGTAGTAAGTCAAATGAGTCATGTAAAATCTAGGCTGAACCATTTACAGCTTCATAGTTTATTCAGTTATTCATGTGTTGAATTGTTACATACTGTCAGTCCTTGTCAGAACTCAACAGATAAGGGTTTCTCAAGGGTGAAACTAATAGTAATATTTATGGATTTATGGTGCGAAAAGCTGATATTTAGTGCCGGTATTCCCTATCTTCACATTTGGGGATTTATTAACATTTTTAGTTTCTTTATCAGGATAGAAAAAGTCTACAAAGTGTTTAGCCAATGTAACCGAGGATACTCTAATCAAAGAATCTCATTAGAATCAACTCAGCTTAAGACAATTAGTTTAATATTGATAAAAATATATATATATGCAATCACTCAATCCTCATAATGACCGTAATATCAGAGGTGGACAATATTTTAAATCCAATAAATCAAAAATGAACATTGGTGCCTCAACAGGGGCATCATAGTTTCCAGATTGGGTCATTAACCTTAAGTTTAGATATAGCCAGTTATAAAATAGACATCCAAAGAGCAGCATACAGTTAATCTCTGTATGTCTATAAAGCTACTGGCAAATGATACCAAGTGGTTTCATTGTCTCATTTGTTAATTTCCATGTTTTCTTCTATAATAAATAAAGTAAGACTTGGGAAAAGGATAATGAGATATATCTCCATATCAGGTTGCTGTTTTTCTGTGCGTGCGTTTTCCTCTACAGTTAGATGGTCATTTATACACAGAAATGGAACAAAGACATAAGGGATTTACAGAGGTTTTTTAAAACCTTGTATCTCCAGATTTGCTGCCATTCATTTGTTTTAATTTACTACCAATTAATCCCATTTAGACCCTATTTTGTGACTTAAAAAGTGCTGGATTATCAGCGTGACAATTAAGCTTTTTGTTTCTGTTTTTGTTTGTTTGTTTGGGGTTTGTTTTTGTTTTGGTTTGGGGTTTTTTGCCTTTCTTAATCACCTAAAAACTAACTTTTGGAGGGCAGCCATATGAGGTTTTCATCTGACAGCATGGGGATGTGGTGGTATCAGGTTTCATCGAAATTCCTCAGATTAAACTGCCAGGGCATAACGACTGGCCTCTGGCGAGACAGGAACTGAAAGAAAAACTCATCATCCCAATTAAAAGTCTGGTGTGATCAAATGGCTGCATGTTACTTCTTAGCACTTATCCCCCTTTATCTAGCCATGCCTCTAGGGAACACACACACACACACACACACACACACACACACACACACACACACACACGCACACACACACTTGACCCTTTGACACCTGTCTCCATTGGCTCCTTTCTCCGGCTAATTTGAAAACACTCTTTTCTAATCCCCTCTCTTGGAAAACTTTCCCTCTCTCTCTCTCTCATTTACTTTCTCTCTCTCTCTCTCTCTCTTATTCTCTCTTTATCTCCCTCTCAGTGTCTGTCTCTTGTCTCTCTGCCGGTCTCTCTGTCAACTCAGTTCAGATCTGCTCAACTGGCATGACACGAAAGCAATATAGTATAAATTCTAATAATAAAGACACTGACAAGCCAAAAGCATTTTCTGCAATAATACACTGAACACTCATTCAACTGTGACGTTAAAGGGACAGTTCAACCATTTTGAAAAATGTGCTATTTCATTCTCTCCCCAGCTGTTGTATAGGACAGTAGTGGTGCTCTCTTCCTCTCATTGTTACTGAGTGCTGGATACTGTCTGGATGCTCCAAATGCTAACTGTTAGCCTCCTGCCAGTGAGGTGGACTTCCCCCCAGCTAACACTCTTAAAAATAACCAACTGTTTACAACCAGTTGTAAACAGTAATTTGAAAAATACTGGGCACTTGATAGTCATATGTGTATTTTAGTTTTGTTAAAGCAACACTTGTAAAGCCATGTCAAACCGTCTTTGAGTGGATTAAGGCAGTTATTTTTAAGAAAGTTAGCTGGGGGGAAGTCCTTCCTGAATGTCTGGAGACTAACAGTTAGCATTTGGAGAATTCAGCCAGTATCCAGCACTCAGTAACAATGAGAGGAAGAGAGCACCACTACTGTCCTACAGAACAGCTGGGGGGGAGTGAAATAATATCACATTTTTCAAAACAGAATCCATCCCTTTAATGTCCTCCCTATAAACAGAAATGAATAAAAATGGCCAGTGTACTCTATACATAATGGATAGTACAAATACATAAACACAAATGCATTAAAACATAATTTCATGGAGAGACATGGGATGCTCTCTCTCTCTCTCTCTCTCTCCTTTCCTTGACCTCTTCAGATCAAGAGGCTCAACAGAAATGGCTCTGGCTAAAACTTTAATGATATCCTGTGCAGCGGCGCAGACGATTACAACCAGTTAGGAAAATAAACTCAAAGAAGACCGGCTTTGGCTTCACATCCCCAGCTTTGACTTGTTCCTAATACTGTTTTCATGTTGGCTCTCACTCAGCCAGACACAACAACACTGAATTACTCAAGTGAATTAAGTTAAATAGTGACGCTGACAGTGAGAGCAGCCAGGGTGGCATTTTCTGGGCATATGGGTGCATTTCCCGGGTATTACGTGCGTTGTCTGGATGATGAGTACATTTTCAGGTTCAGAACCGACGACGTTATGGGAGTAAATCTTTTGTGATATGGAAACACATTCTGAAACACCTTCACATTTTACACTTTAAAGAAGCCATGGGTTCGAATGCTGCTTGTTCTCCTGCTTTGGGGGACAGTTATTCACACTTACTGAGGCATTATGGGCCACTGGATGATGTTTGCATCGTAACTCTTCATTTTATTCCCACTGACTGTGGAGAGTGCAGGGAAGCCTGTGTGAGGTGTTAATGTGAAGAAGGCCTGTGTTTAGTCTAAAAACAGGGGTTCCCTTGGAGTTTTGTCATGTCGAGGATCACAGTCCCTCCACACACACACACACACA
>OMLB01062446.1:0-23005 GCA_900302555.1 Myripristis jacobus
ATACTATATATATAGTAACCTTTTAATTCAAGGTTACTATATATATAGTTAGAGCTAGAGTCAAACAGACCCCATTTGATAAAAAATGAAGGTAACACAAGGGTTAAACTGTAGTATGTCCAAAATTTGTTCTGAAAGCACAGAGCCTAAACATTTCAAAAGTTGGCATTGCCTGATTGTCGCCGAAGACCAACGTACATTTTAGCATTGCAGTCAAAGTAGCAAAAACCATCAAGTTTTAATAACGTTGTTCTGTTACAGAAACCAAGACGTGTAGTCCTGAAGCTTTCCAGTGTCCTGGGTCTCATGTGTGTGTGCCTCAGCGGTGGAAGTGTGATGGGGACAAAGACTGTCCTGATGGGGCCGACGAGAGTGTCAAAGCTGGCTGTGGTAAGGACTGGGCAGGGGTGTGTTAAGCTCAAAAAAATGAACTAACAAAAAGGCAAAAATCCATGCTGAGGTCTGAGGTAAGGAGATGTTATCTTTTCTCCCATTTCTTATTGTCTGTATTTTGTGTTGTAGTGTTCAACAACACATGCAGCAACAATGAGTTCATGTGCCAGAATAGACAGTGTATCCCCAAGCACTTTGTGTGTGACCATGACAAAGACTGCATCGACGGCTCAGATGAGTCCTTGGAGTGTGGTGAGTGATGGCAACTGACTGCGTATTACCAGAGGAATTATTCAGAAAAGGACTGCTCCTCCCTCCTACTTTACATTTTAATTAGTCTTCCATGCTGTTTATGGCTGTAGAGTATCCAACATGTGGACCCACCCAGTTCCGCTGTGCCAACGGACGCTGCATCACCCAGAGTTCATGGGAATGTGATGGAGACTTTGACTGCCATGACCACTCTGACGAAGCCCCTAAGAACCCACGCTGCAATGGCCCAGGTCAGATGAGCACAGCCATTCAAGCATCACTAATACTGATGATTTCTTTTTGCAAAATTGGCCAGCGCTCTGTCAGTCTTGATTGAACATTGCTTTGCTGATTGAGATATTCTCTCTTTCCCCCGCCTCATTTCTTTTTCTTCTCTTTCACCTGAAACAGAGAAGAAATGCAACGACACCGCATACGCCTGCAACAATGGGAACTGTGTCAACGAGACATTGCTCTGTGACCACAAGGATGACTGTGGCGATGGCTCCGATGAGCTGAACTGCTTTATTAATGAGTGCCTGAACAGCAAACTGAGTGGCTGCTCCCAGCTCTGTGAAGATCTTAAAATAGGCTTCAAGGTAAGTAACAGCTCATCAAGGTGATTGGAGTTCTCCAAAGACCTGCACATAAGGCACAAGGTCAGCACATACACGGTTGCTTTACCTGCTCTGTGTCTTGCCTCATCACAGTGCAGATGCCAACCTGGCTTCCGTCTTAAGGATGATGGAAAGACGTGCATCGACATAGATGAGTGCACAACCACCTATCCCTGTACCCAGCGTTGCATCAACACACACGGCAGCTTCCACTGTCTGTGTGTGGAGGGATTCCGGCTTAGTCCCGAAAATCCCACAATTTGCAAGTCCACCTCTGGTAAGGAGAATAACGCAGGAAGAAGTAATGCAGATTCTGACTTAAAAAGATCATACCAGCGATTTTGAATGTTTGGCCAATTTACTACAATTTACCCACATTTTACGTTGCAGCAAACTATTTTGTAAATCATGGGGCGGTGCTAAAGGTTCTACAACATATAATCAAAATCCCTCAGTTTTCAAATTTGAGTTTTTGGCTGAAACACTTTCCTTATAATGTTCTGCTTCTGCAACTAATAAAGTCGTCGCCATTCATAAACCACAGAACTGATAATTTGCTGTGTAAAGCAAATGTTTCCCTTGGGACTATTTTCAGTGGAGGGACCGTTTCTCATCAAAACAAAACAGCGCTGCTGCTTTTAGGAAAACTAATGTGGTTGATTTTATTATGGTGAAGGAATACTGGTGTGAAGAAAGTTTGAAGTTAATTTTCATATCGTAGTGGAATGAATGGAATCCAGTGGTTGGATAACAGGTAGGGAAAATGATATAGGAGTGTTATAATGTGCTTTGGGAAAAGATAAGCAGAAATGTGAAGTATATACCTTTTGTAGATGTTACACTACATGCAAAACACGGGTATGGTCCTATAAACCACAGCTGTAAAGTATCAGTTCATTTTAATTCCACTCATATATAATGTCTCCCTTCCTGCAGAGGAGGAGCCCTTCCTCATCTTTGCCAACCGCTACTACCTAAGGAAGCTCAACTTGGACGGCTCCAACTACACATTGCTCAAACAGGTGAGACTGCTGGACGAGGACCCAGCACATCCTGTTCAAGTAATCCTGCAAACAATTCGGTACGTCCGAGTCAGTGGCTGGCCCAAACTAATGCAGCTGCTGTGGTTTGACAGGGCTTGAACAACGCGGTGGCTCTGGACTTTGACTATCGCCAGGACATGATCTACTGGACAGACGTGACCACCCAGGGCAGCATGATCCGACGCATGCACATCAACGGCAGTGATGTACAGGTCAGTGTGGCAGTACTATGTCTGCTGAAGATGGGGAATGATGAACATGCCTGTGATAAGAGTTCACCTGTACCTTTTTGGCTCTTCAACTTGCACGTGTACTTAAATGATTTACGCATATAAACTAGGGAAAATAGTCTAATTCTAAAACGTTTATTTTGAAGAGCAGTTTCAGAATTATATACTGTCCTGTCGTTTACTAGGTCCTTCATCGCACGTCACTCAGCAACCCAGATGGTCTGGCTGTGGACTGGGTGGGAGGAAACCTATATTGGTGTGATAAGGGACGGGACACTATTGAGGTGTCAAAGCTGAATGGGGCATACCGAACAGTTTTGGTCAACAGCGGCCTGAGGGAGCCACGTGCTGTTGCTGTGGATGTACGCTATGGGTAAGCGCAGTGTGCCGTGATGACTCCTACATTAAATGTTTTGTTCCAGCTGCAGTGCATTGTATTTAAAAGAGATTTGAAGTGTACAATTAACACTTGATATAGCATTCTGTAAGCGGGTCAAATAGTAGTTGCAAAACGTTCCTCTGCATTAATTTGACTTTCCAATTCAATTTCTGCTCTCATGTTGCTGTCAGTTAGAGAGAAATATGCCAGCTGAATTTCAAATACTCTCTTGCAATTTTCAAAATTGTTCCATCTGTCTCCTTTCTAAAAGTTCTGTCAGGCAAACCCAGGACATTGTGCACCTGGGCTAGAACAAATCATATTAAGAAATTTGCAAATGCTGTTTATCTGGGTCTGACTTGGTGCCTGCAATTCCTCCCACTGTGATACTGTGATTTATTATGAATAATAAGCCTAACACAGCATGTCCCCTACAGGTACTTGTACTGGTCAGACTGGGGTGACAACCCTCACATAGGGAGAATTGGGATGGATGGCACCAACAGGAGTGTCATTGTGGAAGACAAGATCACCTGGCCCAATGGCCTCACACTGGACTTCATTAATGACCGCATCTATTGGGCTGATGCACGGGAAGACTACATTGAGTTTGCTAGCCTGGATGGGACTAGCAGACACACAGGTAACACTCACAGCTATATGAATGTGTGCATAGGCATTTCCAAATATCCTGTAGTAATGGTTCAAATTATTCATAGTCATATAAGCAAAAAAAATGTTACTTTTATGTGATAACACTTTGAAAGTAGTCTATTTTAAAATACTTGGAGCGATACAAAGTGCAGCTATAAGAGTGAGTACGTTAGTATTGACGGTGATTCAACTGCGAACATTGCACACACGCAAAAACTCGTGCACAGATACACTCACACACAGATGCACTTGTCTCCTTTTATGTATGAGGCTATTGTTTCTGAATCTTGTGTCTTTGTGGCTCTTCCCCTGCAGTTCTGAGTCAGGACATCCCCCATATCTTTGCTATGACTCTGTTTGAGGAGTACATCTACTGGACAGACTGGGAGACCAAGTCCATCAACAGAGCTCATAAGACCCTGGGCATCAACAAGACCATGCTGATCAGCACCCTGCACAGGCCCATGGACATCCACATTTACCATCCCTACCGCCAGCCTGAGGGTATGAGCAAGTCAGCCATCATTCACTGCTTCCCTGTATATCCACCTCTGCACCCTCGTGCCTTTCTGACATCCCCTCTTTCCCTACTCCTCAGTGGCCGGCCACCCATGCCAGACAAACAACGGAGGCTGCAGTAATTTGTGTCTGCTCTCACCTGGAGGGGGCTACAAGTGTGCCTGTCCCACCAACTTCTACCTGGCAGCTGACGGCAAACAGTGCATGTCGAACTGCACTGCAAGTCAGGTGAGCAGATTTGTGTTATACTCTATAATTTATAAAGATTTTTACCTTTTGCGCCTATAAAATTAAATCTCTTGTCTTTAATTTGTTCCTTCTTTCAGTTTGTTTGCAAAAATGACAAGTGCATTCCATTTTGGTGGAAGTGTGACACTGAAGATGACTGTGGGGACCGCTCGGACGAGCCTGCAGATTGCCGTGAGTGATCGATTTCCTTTAATAGTAATACTTTATTACTGTTGCATTATGCTGGCTGGGAATAATGCTGTATTGGGTTTTCTCATCATAGCTGAGTTTAAGTGCAGACCAGGCCAGTTCCAGTGTGGCACAGGCATCTGCACCAACCCTGCCTATATCTGTGATGGAGACAATGACTGCCAGGATAACTCTGATGAAGCCAACTGCGGTACTCTTACCTAAACATACTTATAGCATCTTAGATGTTTTTTTTCTCCCAAAGGTGCGCATACTAATTCCTGTACTTTCTCACCCATTATTTGTCTCTCTGTATCCAGACATCCATGTATGCCTGCCCAGTCAGTTCAAATGTACCCATCCCAGTCGCTGTATCCCGGGTATCTTCCGTTGCAATGGGCAGGACAACTGTGGAGAAGGAGAGGATGAGAAAGACTGTCGTAAGTCTTATACCTATACCCTTCTAGTTTCCTGAGGCCCACTGTCACTTTTTCAGTTTTTCATCCCTCAGCATCCTATACTACTGCCTTTATCAGTGGGTTTTATGACTATATCCTCATCCTTCATTAATTCAGTGAGAGCAGATTTGTCTCTCTTGGACAGGTTGTTGGGGATATAACGTGATTGTTCAGTTAGCTTCATAATGTCCCATTCAGTCATCCTACGCTAAGTATTAATAAAGGATAAAAAGTATTCTAAGGCCTAAAAGAGTTGTAGACTTAATAGTATTTTTTGTCCCGATGCGGCAAATCCCTCGTGACACAAAAAAATGAACAGATAGCTATGTGCATCCATGTTTTTGTGTACTGTGCAGTTTGGGTGCTGAATGCTTGTGTAATCTGTCTGTTTCCTGTGCAGCGGAAGTCACTTGCGCTCCCAATCAGTTCCAGTGTGCCATCACCAAGCGCTGTATCCCACGGGTGTGGGTTTGTGACAGGGACAACGACTGTGTGGATGGATCTGATGAGCCAGCCAACTGCAGTAAGCACCCAGCTTACTAAACCTACTGTACCTCCGGCAATATTCACTGAGGAAATAAACCATGAGAGGCTTGGTTTCACATTGTGCATTACAACGCCTCTTAGCTGTTCTAAATTAGCTGTAAAGCACTATCTTGTGTGGCTCATTACTTGTAAAAAATGACAGTTTGGAGGGAGCCAACATTCAAAAAACACTATTTTTAATCAGTAATAATTAGATCATCAGAATAAGAATCAGGTGTGTTGGGGTTAGCTCCCATAAGTCACATTACACGTAAAAAGTAGAAATTCAAGGACAGTTATACAAATAGTATATAAAATAGCACTGTGTAAGACCATTGCAAATAGAAATTTAAGAGATAGATCTTGTAACTTTAATAAAGGAAAGCTAATAACGGTAATAAATAAGTAAAGCAATGCGTCGAAATATAGACAAATGTAGAGGATATTTCTCTAGGGAATTAAATATACAGCCAGAACATGAACATGTCTGTGTCAATTAGAACTGAACGGACTTATTAACAGTTACGGTGTAACAGCTTTTGCCCTGTCTAGCGTTCCATGTGTCAAATCATGTTATTTCTCTGCCCTGCAGCCCAGATGACGTGCGGCGTGGATGAGTTCCGCTGTAAGGACTCTGGGCGCTGCATCCCAGCCCGTTGGAAGTGTGACGGGGAGGACGACTGTGGTGACGCCTCGGATGAACCCAAGGAGGAGTGCGGTAAGATGACAGCAAGGGAAAACCTAGGAGAGGGGAAAAGCAAAACTTGACTTATAATTGACACGGCCTTACTTGCGCTTCCTGTGTCGGTGTGGTTGTCAGATGAGCGGACATGCGAGCCGTACCAGTTCCGCTGCAAGAACAACCGCTGCGTGCCTGGCCGTTGGCAGTGTGACTACGACAACGACTGCGGTGACAACTCGGATGAGGACAAGTGTGGTAGGTCCCTCAGTTTGTTATGGGAAGGGATGCTGCTCACTCACACAGCCGCACTCATACATCTCATTGTCCATATGGAAACAGTGATTTACAAAACTGTGTAAGATCTAAGCAGACTGTTGTGCCCCAGCAGCCCTTAGTGGTAAGCGATGTCTCACTTTTCGGTCACGGTGTGCGTATGTGCGTGTGTGGTATAGCATGATCTACTGTATATACTCAACTGCACGCATGGTTGAGACTTGGATTTCTTTTGCATTGATAAGTTCTGTGGCCATCTGCACATCTCACATCATCTCATGTCTATTTTGCATTTCACACTGGCCTGTTGGCGTGAGCTAGAGGTAGGTGTTTTCACAGTTTCAGCTCATCCATCCGCAAAACCCCAGCAACCCAGTCCTCGGTGTGCCCCCAGCCTGTCTCCGTGCTCATATTCTGTGGCCCCTCTTGTTACTTTTCAATCCCACAAGCCTCTCCAGCTGTTCCAATGCATAATGCTGTGCCATCCCCACCTTTATGCCCCACCTGTGATATGAATGTTCAGCCTTATTTTATCATGTATGTCTGGCTCTCAACAGGTCATCATGTTGTCTTTCCCACCGTCCTCTTTAATCCCCCCTCTCTCTTCTCCTCTGCTGTCCTATGCCTCTCCCTGCTCCTCTCCTCTCTGTTGCCCCTTACACGTGTCACCTGTCTCCCCCTTCTCACCCTCTTCTCTCTGTCCACAGTGCCGCGTCAGTGTTCAGAGAGTGAGTTTGCCTGCACAAATGGTCGCTGCATTGCCGGGCGCTGGAAGTGTGATGGGGATCACGATTGCGCCGATGGCTCAGACGAGGTAACACTCTTCTCCTTGGCTGGCTTATTTCTCTGAACACAGCTGTACTCGTGGTGCTGACTGAGCATTTATTTGTGTTGTAGAACGGCTGCGATGTTAAGTGCGACAGCGACCAGTTCCAGTGCAAGAATGGCCACTGCATCCCCATTCGCTGGCGCTGTGATGCTGATGCTGACTGTATGGATGGCAGTGATGAAGAGAAATGTGACAGTGGTGGTAAGAAGCACGCATATTGATTTGCTTACGCATGCACAGTCAAGCAAATGACGCTGATTTTTTTCAAAGTGTTGGTCTTTGATCCCCCTCTCTTTTCCTTCCTCTCTCTCTTAGTTGGAAGGCACTGCCCACTGGATGAGTTCCAGTGTAATAACACCCTCTGTAAACCTTTGGGTTGGAAGTGTGACGGGGAGGATGACTGTGGCGACAACTCCGATGAGAATCCAGAAGAGTGTGGTAAGTATCATTCCCATCTGCTCGACAACAAGACCATTTAACACCCACCTGGCATTCAGTCCTCTCTTCTCTCCGCCATGATTAATCTCTCTTTTCATCCCTCAGCAAAATTCCAGTGCCCACCCACAAGGCAATTCCGTTGCCATAATGACCGCGTGTGTTTACCGCTATCGAAGCGCTGCGACAGTGTCAACAACTGTGGGGACAACAGCGATGAACTCAACTGCCGTGAGTTGGCTGAATGCACTTTCAGAACAGTTTTCAGATTGAAAATGACCCAGATGTTTTGAGAAGCCACACCACACAACCCTTACAGAAATTGCACTAATCAATTGAGTTTTATAGATTTTTATGACAACTGAAAAATTGCGTATTTGCCCCTCAGCCACTACCAAACTCGAGGGATCACACACAGCTAGACTTGCCACTTGCACCTGAACTGAAGTCACAAATTTTACTGTATTTTTTTCCCTTCCTGTCAGTTTTCATCAGCTATAGATGGGATCTGTTGACCTTTGTATACATTAGTATACATGAGTAGTTTGTATTCTTCATAGACTTCCTAATATCCTGGGCCAGTGTCCACTCCAACCGTCTCAAAATTGGTAGATTTGTGTAGAGCAGCACAAACTTGGCCTTAGGATTATGAATCCTGGCTAAAATTGGGGCAATAGTTGTCTAATGTAAGCTAAGCAAAAGGGAGTGTAAGTGTAGTAATGATAATCAAGGTAATGACTTCTCTGTGATCTGCACTCTCCCAGAAGTGCCTCCTCCCACCTCAGTCTGTCAGAAGGATGAGTTCCAGTGCTCTAATGGGCGTTGCATCAGCTCCATCCTGCGCTGCAACTATTTCAATGACTGTGAGGACTACGGCTCCGACGAAATCAACTGCAATAAGAAAGGTGTGTTTGTATCATGGTGTATTTGTCATGCTCGAAGTATATTATTCATGTCTGTGTATGCATTCTCCAATTTTATTTACTTATTTATTTATTTATTTTGCAGACACAGTACTGAACGACTGTCGTAGTAACAGGACAGTGTGTGGAGACGGGGACGAGGCTCACTGTGTGGTAAATGGCACCGACTCCTTCTGCTCCTGTAAACCTGGCTTCCAGTCCAAGGGTCACAACAGATGTGAAGGTACAATTTCCTTTGCACTGACTTGACTTGTGCACATATCATGTTCTGTGATGACTCTGACCTGGTCCAAGACTCTTAACTGTACCTTTTGGCCTTGGGATGACTGACAGATAAGAATGAGTGCAATCAGTTTGGAGTGTGTTCCCACATCTGCAACAACACCAAGGGCTCCTACAAGTGCAGCTGCCACAAGTACTTCACAAGAATCAATGACACCTGCAAGGCTGATAGTGAGTACTCTGCATCACTGATAACGTTTTATTTCTTAGCATGCTTTCCCAGTTTACAGCAGTGTCAACTGATAATACCATTTTATTAATTGTACAAATACTTACACCTTCACTGCTCAGCGGCGGTCGTGCCTCTGGCTCACAGGTCTGATCTGGCCTACCCACCTGTTTCAGACCTGCGCTCTGATTGGTTGAGGCGCTGCAGCATCATTAACCCTTAGTGAGCTGGGTGACAGCAACTACGTCACAGCTTGTCGTTTGCAACAATCATGTTGTTCGAACGGTGACATGACCGTCACAGTGGTGATGTCACCTGTGGTTCAGAAATTATAGAAGGGACCTGGCAGCTAGCGGATGGAGTTGCCGGCCCGTCCTCGAGAAACAGAGGAGCACACCTGCAACAACAGGGAAGCAGAAGAAGATGGAGGGAGCTGTGGCAAAGAAGCCAAGGGTGACAAGTAATCTTGTCACCCTTGAAGACGTTTTCTTGGACTTGGCTTCTTGAACCGGTTTTTCTGTGCACCAACGAGGCAGGAGCCAAGACACAAAGAAAATGAAATACCCACACATAAGTCCCCAAACACACCAACCCCCCCAAGTGACTGTATCAGGAATTGTATCACTTAACAGAAATATTACAGCCACTACATTATGATGGGAGATGTATTGCATTAACACGGTCATTATTGTAGGGGTGGTAAAAGCTGTAACAAGCAGCGGCTGAGTGAGCCACTAGGTGGCAGTCTGAGCTCTGCAGACTGTCCAGTGTAACTCACAGCTCAGACAAATCCAACTCCTTTTAAACTCAGGTTAATGTTGTTTGTTCAGCAAATTAACTTTGCACCAACATCCTGTTTTAAAAAGCCCTCAATTTCCCCCTCCGTGATGCGGTAAATTAATTATTAGTTAGTAAAGATTACAGTCATTCTGAACCAGAATCAGAAGATGCCAACAGGAGGCAGAAACGGTTATTTGCAATATTCAGTGACCACACAGGACAATGAGCTATGAACTGGTAGCTTGTATTTTTCTTTGAAATAATAATAATAATAATAATAATAATAATAATAATAATAATAATGATAAGAGTCTTTTTCCTGTTGCTGGGTTATTGCCTATTTGCATTGCCCAAGAATATCCTACTCAACTGAACATTAGTACCTTACTTTTACCATTAAGTCTGCTCTAAGGCAGTACAGCATCTGCATTCTGCTTGACTTTTTCCTGGCGTGACATCACTTCCTGTGTGTCTCCAGCTCTGAGACAGGTGCTCTACATTGCTGACGACAATGAGATCCGCAGCCTGGACCCCGGCATGCCAAACTGGCGCTATGAGCAGATCTTCCAGGGTGATGCCAACGTGCGCATTGATGCCATGGACTTGCATGTCAAGACCAATCGTATCTACTGGACCAACTGGCACACAGGGCGCATTTCCTCCTACGATCTGCCTGCCTCCTCTTCCTCCCCCAATAGCAACAACCGCAATCGTCGCCAGAGTGACTCCAGGGTCACCAACCTTGAGGTAAGCGTGTGTTTGTCCACCCATGCATGTGCATTCATGACATGGAAAAGATAAACATGGCCAGTAAAGCATGCAGGTGTCCAACTTTTGATATTCGTCCTTGTCTGACATAAGTGATAATTCCATGGCGTTTCTCTGTATGTGTGTTCAGATCCCTGACCTGAAGATGCCCCGTGGCATCGCTGTGGACTGGGTGGCAGGGAACCTGTACTGGACTGACTCTGGCAGAGATGTCATTGAGGTGGCCCAGATAAATGGAGGACGCCACCGCAAAACGCTCATCTCTGGCATGATCGACGAGCCCTATGCCATCGTAGTCGACCCCCAAAGAGGGTGAGCGAGGCTGCATTAAAGTAAAATGACAAGATAGTTGTTTAAAGGGATGAGAGCCCGTAAGTAAATAACAGCTAAATAAAGAGATCAACTTGTTATGAGGATGGAAGTGATTGAGTTTTTACTCGTTTCTGAATAGGAAAATGTACTGGGCGGACTGGGGGAATCACCCTAAGATTGAAACTGCTGCCATGGATGGAACCATGAGAGAGACCCTGGTTGAAGACAACATCCAGTGGCCAACTGGTAAAGCATGCACAGCCATACACCTCTCCTTCATCAGCCATTTCATACTTACCAGTGTGCAAATTTTTCCTCATGTTTCAAACTTTACATAAAGGTGCTCTGTGTCTGTGTGTACAGGTCTGGCAGTGGATTACTTCAATGAGCGTCTGTACTGGGCTGATGCTAAACTGTCCTTGATCGGCAGCGTGAGGCTGAATGGCAGTGACGCAGTGGTGGCTGTATCTAGCATTAAGAACAGTTGAGTGACTCATAATCACAATGACAAGACTTGTATCTTGCTACTGTAGTTTTTGGTCTTTTTTTTGGATTCATTTGCTACTTGCTGTAGGTTCACAATGCATAACAATGTTTTTTGACCATTCTGTCAATAAAAGTCCTGAGATAATGTTCTTCTCTGTTTCCACACAGAGCTTCATCATCCCTTCAGCATTGATGTCTTTGAGGACTACATCTACGGCGTCACCTACATCAACAACTATGTCTTCAGGGTGAATAAGTTTGGCAAAGGCCCCATGGAGAACCTAACTACGGGAATGAACCACGCTACAGACATAGTTCTCTACCACCGCTACAAGCAACCTGAAGGTGGGTATAATAGGCTAACACCATATGCCACCATAACAGTCTGTGATGGCCACCCTCTCACCTAAAGCAACATCAATTAAAGACAAAGAAGACATGTTTTTCTCAGTTGTTAAAATACAAAATACAAAAAAAAAAAAAGATATTTTCTCCCTTTACAGCTACTGCAGTCTATCCATGCAGATAGTTTCTGTGTGATTTGATGAGTTTTCCAGTCTGCCTTGGTCTTCCCTGTCTCCTGGCAGCCAACAGAGTGGGACTGGTTGGGTATTCTTTTGTGAAACTCACACCGGCATGAATGTACATGTGAAATACTCAACAGCAACAGCTCTTTCCAAAAACAATGACATGGACACCCTGCATAATCCACAAGGATTAGGCAGGGTGAAGAGTTTACTTGGGAAAGAGTTTAGTTGCTGAAGAACCTCGGAAAACTGTGCCTCTAATTCATACTTGTTTGGGGGAGGACAGATACAGTTTGTTACACAGGAAAATAAGGAAAAATATATTTCGTTTTATATTTTGGGTGAAATATTTGTTCAGCTGTGGCTTTCGCTATGGAAAGTTATACCACTATTAAACAGGATAGAAAAAACAGCTGTTTCCACTTGAGAGATGAAGCAGAGTGACCTGACTAATATCCTTACATCTGTGTCTTTGTCAGTGAATAATCCATGTGACAGAAAGAAGTGTGAGTGGCTGTGTCTGCTCAGCCCCAGTGGACCAGTGTGTACCTGTCCCAATGGACGGACACTGGACAACGGCACATGCGTGGAGGTGCCCACCCCCACACTGTCTCCCATCTGTGAGTAGACACACACAAGTAGGATTTGGTAATATAAACATTAAAATGACACAACATCTCTGACTGAATATCTCATTATAAATATTGTCAGGGTATTATGGCTATTATGACCAAGCAGATAGAGCAGCAAACATTCGTATTACTGAGAAACCCAATCATCCTCAGCTCCTCCAAGCGGCCCCTGCACTGTCCAGTGTCTGAACGGCGGCAGCTGTTTCCTGAATGCCCACAAGCAGCCCAAGTGTCGCTGCCAGCCTAATTATGGAGGAGACCGCTGTGAGATTGACCAGTGCAGAGACTATTGCCAGAACGGAGGTACATGCACAGCGTCCCCTACAGGTAAGATATTGACATCACACACTGTTTTTAGCATTTTGTTTTATTTTGTCTCTCTTTGCCATGTATAAGCGTAACAAATATATCAGTTATAAAACAGAATATTCTAATGTAGTATTTTTCGTAGGATATTTTCCCATTCACTCTTTGTTCAGTGACATACACTGAAATATATTGTTAAACAACAGCAACAGCCCATTTTGTGTTTTTGAAAGATCAAGTATGCCTAATTACTTCTCTTAGAGTTGTTCCAGTAATATGCAGGAGCAGATTTACTAAGTAAAGCAAGAGAATTTCCTTCTCTCTCTACCACCCCTGATGAGCTTTAGATCCATTTATCCTTTTCCCTGTCTGTCCATTCCCAGGCTCTCCTACGTGTCGGTGCCTGACAGGGTTTACAGGGCCAAACTGTAACCTGCGGACCTGTAAGGATTACTGCCAGAATGGAGGCAACTGCACAGTCAGCGCTGGTAACCAGGCAACCTGCCGCTGCCCCCCTGACTTCCTGGGAGACCAGTGCCAGTATAGTGAGTGTTCCCATGCTAGACTTCTCTCAGTGCAGAAACTAATGTGTTTGGCTGCGCCATGAACTAAATTACACTAAAATCGGACTTGCACTAGTAGCTTGTATACCATGATATGATATTGTCTGCAAGCAGTTCACTGATATATTTGTGTGTTTATATTTGTGCTTGTGTGTGTGCGCGTGTGTAAGCAGGCAGCTGTGAGGGCCACTGTCTTAATAGGGGAACATGTCTGCAGAGCGCCGATGGCTCTAAACAGTGCCGCTGTCTGCCTCAGTACATCGGCGGCAAATGTGAGATTGACAAGTGCCATTACTGCCGCGACGGCAAGTGTATCCCCACCAACAGCTACCAGCCCACAGGGGAAGTTACCTGCGTGTAAGTGCATACACAGAAACGGACTTAGAAACGGAAACTCTTGTCCATGTTAACACTTTACACAAATAACTTTCTGTCTCCCATCCCACAGCTGCACCAATGGCAGAATCCAACCCAGCTGCTACACCTGTGATACACATGAGTACTGTGCAAATGGCCAATGCTCCATAAACCCCCTCACTCACCTTCCAGAGTGCAGGTGAAGTGTCGCATATATACATTTGCACACATTTTTTTCAATTCAGTATATAGCTTATACACCTCTTATTACTTTGTCTTTTCTTGTTTGTGTAGATGTTCAACTGGCTGGACAGGGCATCGCTGTGACGTGGTAGCCACCACTAAAGAAACCTCACAGTCCGGCGGACGTAAGTCAACACCTCTACCATGACTTCTATTACAAAGAGATTAGTTTGCGTTGACCATAGGCAGAATGATCACCCAGTAACAATGGGTTAGTGAATTACAATGTGTTGCTGGTGCTGTTTTCTCGTTTAATGTTGAGGGCCACTCTCAACCACTTCTTATTCAGCAGCTAAATAACCAAAAGTTAATCCACTGACGTCACTGAGAGATATTGTTAACACAGCTACAAATGCATTTAATAATTGGGCAAAAAAACAATCAGTCTAAAACAGCAGCATTAGCTGTCTGCAAGGTTTCATTGGTTTATAGGAATGTCAAAGAAGCATGCAGGACAAAATCCATGAGAAGAGTATGTGAATTGCATCTACCAGTTTTACCTAACAAAAAACAAAACTACACCCTAAAGCGACAAAACATTAGAAATACAATAGTGACTGATCCTTGTTTGTTCACAGTAGTTATCTGTTGTAGTGTAGAATTTTCCTTTAATATGATCCCCTGTTCTCCATCTAAGCAAATGTGTATGTGCATTTGTGTTTGTATGTGCAGGCACAGCATCCATAGTGATCCCAGTGTTGATCCTGTTGCTGCTGATTCTGTTGGCTGGAGGAGCGTTGTTCTGGTACAAGAGAAGGATGAGAGGGTAAATATCAGTCCTGGAGGCAGAGGGGACTTCTTTTTGCATTCTCTCTTTCCTTCTTTCTCTTCCTCTCTGTTTGGCTCCTTCCTTCTTTGTTTTCCTCCTTCCTTCTAGCACTTTTCCTCTCCTCTCTGTAATGGCGTCTCTTCTGTTCCTCAGGTCTAGCAGGCCCAGCAAAACTGGCTCCAGACGCTTGCGGTAACAGTTGCCGGGGTTACGCTTACCCTCCATCCTCCCATCCAAATCTGCATCTTTGTTTCTCTCTTTGTCTCTCTTTCTCTTACCCATGAGTCTTGGTTCCTGTGCAGTGTTTGGTCGTGTGGTGAATGTCGCTCCATTCTCTCTGGTTTCCATGAGCTGTAGCTCATCCTGCCCCTATCTCCTCTGTTTAAATGCTCTCTTCAGGTTTTGTTCTTCTGCCCCTTCCAAAAATATCCAGCCCTGCTAGCCGCACCAGGGCTCCAAGGCAGATCTATTGAAAACACACCATGAATAGATTTGTCTATGTGTGGCCCAAGAGTGCCAGCCAGTGCTGTAGATCTCCCATACTGTTGTACATCATATTGTGCTGCATCGTACTGCACTGTTCTGTCATTTGTATTGCAGTAGTACCTCTCATAGTGAGAGGTAGTCACTGCAACAGCATATTTCCAAGCCAGGATTGGAAAGTGCATCATGAAAATCCAGCATTTACTAAGAGGTAGATAGAGGTGTATATTTAATAGTGTATTTTTGGAGTATTCAGGGTTTTAGTGTCAGTTTCCTTTGGATGGTCATTGATTTATTACACACTGAAATGCTAGTTTGTATAGTAAGCCCTTTATCCAGGTTCAGTGTGTCTGGATCTGTCTAGGGCTAAATTAATGCTGGGTTTGTGTAGGTGCCTGTGCTGTGGCTTAGCTCCCTGGATGGTGGTGAGAGTGATGTGATGCCTCTTCCCTCCCTTCATGTGGTCATGTCCCTGCTTGCAATGTTTAGACTCCACTAAAGCTTTAATGAGTGATTTAGGTATAACTGTGACCTTTACATTTTGTGTAGGGCCAAGGGCTTCCAGCACCAAAGGATGAGCAATGGGGCAATGAATGTGGAGATTGGAAATCCTGCCTACAAGATCTATGAGGGCGAGCCAGATGATGATGCCGGGGAGCTGCTAGATGCAGACTTCACACTGGACCCAGACAAGGTAGAGAATAATACAAGTACATACACCCATACTGGAGCCACCCATACAATATATTTATCTAATGCTCTAATTTGGACATTCCACAGCCCACCAACTTCACAAATCCAGTATATGCCACTCTGTACATGGGAGCTCACAACAGCCGCAATTCTCTGGCCAGCACAGACGAGAAGAAGGAGCTGCTCTCACGTGGGGATGAGGAGCCGCTTGTGGACCCACTGGCATAGACTGTCCATCGGCTCGGGTCATACTATTCCAAACACACCCCTCTTTTTGCCTTTTAACAAAAAGAAAAGGAAAAAAAAAAAGCTAAGAGAAAATCGACAAAAAGTGTGAACACTGTATAAAATGTACAAAAATGAAGGACTACTTTTGTATGTGATTGCAGTATTATATTTTGTTCTTTTGAGATTCCTCTGTTCAAAAATGAATAACATTTTCTATGAGAGATTTTTAATTTACACTTGTCCCTTCCCTTTTACCTAAATAGCCACTACCTCTGTGCAAAATGAAATGGAAACAAGAAAATCAGAAGAAAAGATGTTATCATTCGAACAATTTTAATTTTTTTATTTTTGTATGAATTGTATAGAGAAAAACATTGTTCCATTTCACCAGTGCCAACTGTTTGTTGTTTGTGTTGACTTTGAATGGGGAAGGAGAACTCAAAGTTTTGTAAATCGGTACCAATATTGTCTTGATGACAGTTTGTTGGCAAGATTGTGTGAGACAGATTTATGATAGCACCGTTTGTGTATAGCACATGTAAAATGTCAATACAAGATGGCAACTACAGTATTTCCACATAATTTTCTCAGAGAACAGTGTTCATGAAATGATTGTGTTGTCTTCCTTGCACAGAATTCATATTTTGCGGTATGGCATATGCTGTATATACCGTAAGATGCAAAGCAGGTCAATATATGTTTGTTTTTTATTACATCCTATGATGTTTAGAGCTTGTGTGTTGTTGAAATGAGAGGAAATGAGAGGCATTTTGGTGTGTGATTAGAGTTGGAGAATGAGGAAGTTGGTAATAGGTTAAACATTCCAGGCAGAGTGGCAGATTAGAGATTCAAAGAGATAGTGATAATGGTGAACGCCTCCATAGGTGGACAGTGGGCAGTGCATATGCCCAGACCACAGCAGGCCAGCACTAACAGTGAAGGGGACATACCACAGATGAATAATGTTGTGTGTGCAACCCTTAAGTTGACAGTTACAGCGGTTTCCCTCAAGTTGAAGGAGAGGAAGGCTACAGTTATAATGGGAGGAGGAGAAAGGATCAAGTTGGCTCTTTTGATCGTCTTTTATTTCTCCAGTTAATTTTTGTGAAGACCAGATTAATGTCCATCTGGTAATATGAGGCGATTTTGTATTTCTACCGCTAGAAGATCCGGTTTTGTAATGACTCAGTCGTAAGCGCATTCTTTTCTTTTGGTCCATAGCATTTCCTTGGGTTCTTCCTTAGCTGTTCCTGATCTCGCACTCTCCTCTCTGCCCTGCTGCTGCTAATGCTACCGTTCTGGTTGCTCTGATGTGTCCTTATGCTCAGCCTCTGTCCCAAAATGCTGCTTCTGTCAGAAGGTTGTCAGCCATATCTTAATGCATGTGAAACATAACAACAATCCCTAATGTAACTAGAATAACAAGTCCTTATTTTGCTTACCTGTCAGCAAGTGTTATTTTGATTTATGCTGTTGCACATGTTTGTCTTTAATTGAGAGAAGTACAATCATTTTACATAAAGAACAGTTTTGCAAAATCATACATGCATTTTTGGAATTAAGTTGTTTTTGATTAGTCCTTGTTTTTTTTTTTTAATGAAAAATGACATAGCTTTTATAGTACACAATGCATGGAGGCTCAGACTTTCTTCTGGAAAGAGAATAATGTTTAATTTTTGCTGGAGTACTTTACAAACTAAATAACAGATATTGTTATAAATAAAATTTTCAAAAATTGTACAGAAAGGAAGAAGCCTTTTGTCCTTTGTTTGCAACCTGTGCATATATAGTTATGACTCAAGTGTTGATTGGTCAGTGTGAGTTCAATCATTTATTAGATAGCTGTTCACATCCTCTAAATTAGACAATGACCCATAACACAAATTCAATGTATGCATGCAAAAAAAAATCATTCATTAAAGAAAATAAGTATACAGTAACAAATGAAAACAAATACTACATAGCATACTACTTAGTATTCAATTTCCCCTCAGGGTTCAATAAAGTATTTCCGATTCTGATTATGATTTTGATAGCATGTACTCTAGCTGGTAATGCTGTCAAGTAAACAAGTACAACAAAGCAGTACTTACATGCATATGATAATAATTAAAAAATAATAATTAAAAAAAACATTGAAGAGGAGACAGCACACAGTACGTATATTATTTTGAATTTCCAATAACCATTCTGAAAATAATACACCCTGGTTTAATTGAGACATGCAGCCACAACCCTTGTGAGCTATGTGAGCTACTATGAACAGTCTTCACTCGATGCCTTTCGCCTTCAGCTCCTCTCTCACTCTGCTCAGGTAACCGGGGTCAGGGTATCAAAATCTGTGGAATAACACACATACATTAGTAAATATACAGTGCCTGTGCAGTCAGGTTTGAGTCACAACACATCTATAACATATCTGTAGACCAGCATATAAAAAAACAAGATTTGGTTGCTTTACTTCAGTGGTCCTCCATAAGTGTAGGTCTTGTGCTCAATGTCGTTCCAGATCACCTTGTCCAACCCCCCAGTGGTTCTGGAGGTCCCAACAGTGAATATCAGCCCCTGACCAAAAGCTCTGCGCAGCAGTTGCAACACCTCTTTGCCCTCTTGGTTTTCTGGTAGATAAGCTGTTCTTGTTACACCACTGTAGGGCTTTCCAGGGTTGGGATGTTTTGCCTGAAAACAGAATGTGGAAGGGGGAGCCATAAGTGATATAAAATTACCTTTAGATTACTGTTACGGCATCTTTAGTAAGTGCATTTACCGTCTGTGTTCCACTTGGAATATTATAAGTGATAACTATTGAGCCACAGTCTGGAAATCCAGGGAGGGGATGGCGATTTGCAGTCGATAACATAGTTCCATCAGGCTGGTCTCCCTCCATCCTCCCAAAGACAGTTTTACACAAGGGACAGATGGGTCCCATGCTATTCATTAACCGTGTCAGGCATTCCTCACAAAATTCATGAGAACATTTGATCTTTTTCTTGTTGGTAAATGTGTCCATGCAAATAGGACATAACTCTTCTTCTTTATGCCCTCCTGTCGTACCTCCTGCTGTAGCTCCCCGTTCTGTTGCTGCTCCACCATTAGACATGGTGTGCCTTGAGTGTTGAATCCTCCGCCCCAAGGTTTCTGGAAAGCCAGAGATTCTCTGGGCACCTGATTGCCCTCCTGCTTCAATCCCAGGCTGTTTAGAAAGAAACTCTTTCACCGTTTCTCCTGCATCTTGGGGCAGGTCAGGGGCCAGCAGGGGGCAGCTCATGGTTGATGTTGCAACCTTCTGGTAGAGGCACTGAAGAGCTCTGAGGGCATGGCTCTCAAGGGACACGGCTCCTACGGTGCTCGTAGCACAAGCTTTCACATTGACTTTACCCTGAGAGATCTTCAGTGGTTTAAACACGACATCAAATTTAGTCATGATCTGTGCAATTTTCTTATTAAAGACAGTGGTCATCACGTTCCAGTGGCTCTCATCCATGGTTAGTCCAGCAGAGACCAGAGGATCTTGAATACCTTTGTCAATCTTCTGTAACGTGTCATGAGATCCCCATGCAGATGCTCCAAACAAATTGTCACCGTTCATGAACGTTGTCTGTGGTGCTTTTAGGAATGTACGGACCGTATCTTGGCTCTTGCTTGGGCCATACACAGTTATTTCATCAGAGGACACAGAAAGTACAAGCTTGGCCTCGTCTGCTTGGGTGATTTTCAGTGTGTCCTTCCAGCCATCAGGATCTGCATGACGAAGAGGGATCGTGGTGCCACTGAAATCACCTAAGCATGTCTGGACAATGTTTGTAAACTCATTTAAGGCACTGTCTGGATCTCCTCCAGCTCCCTGCTTTGCTACAAAGGACACGTTTACATCAGCCAAGATTTGAACCCCATGTTTCCTCTCGATACGTCTCATTTCCTCCTTGTAGGCCTGGCTCACGTACCAGAAGTGGCTCGGTGAAAGAGTGCACCTGATTGTCTCCTGTCCTGTGGCAGCAGCAGCTGTGCTAAATCCCTGCTCTTTCTCCTGAGCAAAGAGATAACACATTACTTAAGTAATGAACACACATTTTTATGCATTTAATTCACACTGATTTATAAAAGCATACATACATCTTGTGCAGCAGCTTGAAACAGAAAAGGAGCATCCACTGAGTTACTGCCTGGTGTTTGAGTTTCCGGCTCTGATACTAAGGTACTAAAATTCCTTAGAAAGGCCGTTGGGTGGTCTTTGAAGTTTAGTTCAATTTCCTGCGAGACAAACTTATTCAGGGCTTAAAAAAGAAGAAAAAGAAAAAAAGGACACATGGTTAATTTGACCAAAAGGACACAGGGATCATACTGTATTGCAAAATCAATATTAATGGAAGATGCTGCCAAAAAGTTTTGACTCTCATAAAAGTCAACTAGAATAATGGTTGTTTTGTCTTTAATTTTCTTTCTTCTCCTTATCCTGTTTCCCCTCTAAACTACTAATGCAGTTGCCTCTCTCCCGTCTGTGGGAGCGAGCAGTGTCAGTACATGCGTCTTTGCCCTCACGACCTGGCTTGCCTGCCATCCCACAGTCCGGCTGCTTCCTGCCTGGCCATACATTAGCTGCACCCTTCCCTGCCCTTTACCTCCTGCATATCTATTTTGTTTCTAGGTGTTTTCCTCTCTTTCTTCTCCAAAACGGTGTGTCTCTCGTTTCTTTAATCATTGTCCTTGAACCCCCATTGTGGGTGAAAGAGAGGAGGGTGGAGGGACCCACCCCTCCCTTTCACCTCTTAGCTGTTACTGTGACTCCGTGGCTGATCAGCACCTCTGTCCTGCTGCTGCTGTCTGCACTTGTCTTGATCTATCTGTTTGTTTGCTTGTTTTTCCCCTTTTTGGCTTCTGGGGTTTTGTGGGAGTTTTTCTTGGCCGGGATGGGGGTTTATGTCAGGGGGTATTCTTTTCTACAAAGTGTGGGCTTGTAAAGCCCTTTCAGACTTTAACAGTGATTTAGAGCTCAAAATAAACTAGGAGTTGAAGTTGAACTTCATAAAAATCCCAATACAAACCTACCTGCAGCAGGTTCAATCATGATATCAGCTCTTCCATCTTGTGTGATATTTAAAACAGAGCAAGTCACATTTTCTTTGTTTTTGTTGAGCCAAGACTGAAGAGCTTTCTGTAGATCTTTTTTCTTCAGTTGATGTTCTTGTGCTTTATCGTTCTCTTTCCACTCCAGAAAGCCAGTGACTTGAATTCCATCTGTTTTGTCTTTAATCTGAAAACATGTAATGAATTAAAACAATTTTATAACTGAAATGGCACAGCACAAAATCCTATATCTGACATCCAGCTGAAGAAGTTTGGCTTGAAGATGATCTGTCATTACATCCAAGACAGCAAATGGCATGGCTGTCAAACTGTGTGGTTCATGCTGAGGTCCTGTGTAAATGTAATGCATTTTAGCCCTTTAGATCTGGAAAACAGGTAAAAAATACCAACAATGTTGTGTATACAGTTTGTGGGTTCTGAAAGGAGGAATCTGTAATTGCATAATTGAAAGATTTTACTGCCATATTATAATTAAAATAACATTATATTTATAAGTAGTGTACCTCTTAGGTTTTGTTCTAACAATTTAAAAAATGTAAAAGTATAAATAATATCAATTAGTGTGAGCTGGTTTCTACACATCTGGTGTAAAAGAAACACAGTGCCTTAAATGTTGCTGAACCTAATATACAAGTTTATAATATTTTTTTCTGACTTTCTTTTTTTTGATGGCTTTTGCCACAGAAAAGGCCTTTACAGTGTTGACAGATTACCGTACAGTGGCTAAGAATATGAACAGGAACTATTTGAACAAGACGAGTTATGATGCAGGGCAGCTCTGACCTGGCACAGCAACAGATGGTGGTTAGCTGTGACAGCGTACTCAACTTTCCCTTTTCTACACTGTAAATGCTTCACTTTCACACAAATTAAATAAAACAGACTACCACTGATCAGTAGAGTTTTCAGTTCTCAATATGATAAGCTCCTGGAGATGGAATAATGAATGATCTAATGATCAATAATACATTCACATTTCTACAGTGGCCTCTTCCCTCGCCATTTTCAAATACACTTTACATTTTCAAATACATGTTTTGGCAGGTGTCCTGACAAAAAGTGATTGTCTGCCAAAAGTGATTGCCATCGGCACGCAGCCTGTATCAACCACTTTATGAACATCCATAGTTTCTTTTATCTGGATCAAACAGTCAAATAACATGAAAATACACATAACTTTATGTCCACAATAATAACTATAACGTTTCTTGTAACCAAGTAATCACTACTGTGGCCAGAGAAGTGTTATAGTGTTATAAAGCATGACATTTTCATAGTTTGGTGAGTCTAATATCCTTGTTTAGGCCCACATTTGGAAACTAGACTGTAATTAACGTGATTTACAGATCGCTTTTACTGTGCATTATCTCACTTGCTCTGTGCCCTAGATTATAACCAATCCAGTCCTTTTTATCTTTTTTTTCTTAACCACAATTGTGATAGCCACAATACTGCAGATGGCAATCACTTTTTGGCAGGTCATCATGTTTTGGCACCTGTAACCAAACAAGTACTCTCTCTCCCTCTCTTTAACAAACGCACAGAGACAGATACAGCAGAGAGAGAGAGAGAGAGAGAGAGAGAGAGAGAGCAATAGGGGCGTGTAACAACCCAGGTAAGACTGCCCTGTCACTGCAGGCATGTGACTAAGTTGGCTCTCTGTTTCAGCTGCCTGCTAAATCCATTTGAACAA